>JAYJMB010040749.1:0-32428 GCA_036873735.1 Pouteria campechiana
CCATGTTTATGCATATAAACATGTATGAGTGAATGGAGATAATGGCTATCCCATGATCCTTGTGTTTGTAAAGTATGCGTATAAGTGTAGACTGTTTGGGATGGTGAATATCCCAAGAATTATTATATGGTATTGTGAATACATATGTGAATTGGGAGTAGTGAAGATCCCAAGATGTATGAATTGGATATGTTATAATGTGATGTAATTATGTATTAAATTGCTATGTAATGCAGTATTTCTTGGATTATATAGTATTCTTGTAATATCAGGATTGTGACTTGATATGTTCAACTATAAGTTGCACTTGATGTATTTATGCCTAGATGGAATAAAAACAAAAAAATTGAGATCCTATTCGTGCTTAATATACTTTTGGGATGCCTGATGGATCCCTCTTGTTATTTATACTTTGTTATATACCTACTTACTGAGTTTGCCCGGACTCATCCCTTCTTCATAATTTTTTAGCTGACAGAACAGTTAAAGAATCCTAATTGCAGATTGGGCCTGTTAATATAGATTTGAAGACATTTTAATTATAAAATGGTAAATTGAGATTGGATTCCCTTCATATTATATTTTTTAAATTAAAAGTGTAATTAAATTTTTGTAATAAGATTAAAATGATGTATATTGTATAGCGTAGGCATGTCACAGTGATATATTTGTAATTGTAGTTGTGTGATTGCCATCATAACCCAGTTTTGATTTTGGGCAGAGTTGTGAGTATGGGTTCAATGTTTAGTATTTAAATGCAATTGATGTTTTATATTGCATGATTATTAATGATATGTGATATTGCACATGTATATCAGGGGCAAATGCCTTATATTTTAGGGGAGACTTTGTCAAATTTTTGATAAGATTCTTCTCTGGAATATAAGATGATAGCATCTCGCATTGGCCTTAGGATGGCATGGTTAAAATGCCTAAGGTAGGAGTGCGGGGCATTACATGAGCAAAGACATGAGTGAAACATGAAGGTACTAACAATTTATTCTCAAGTATATTGTAGAAATATTTTTCAAACTAATCTTGAGAATAAATTTCATGATGCTTAAAGAAAGAAACCAAGTAAATGCTTAAGAAAATTAAGTATATAAATTACAAATATACTTAAAATAAGAAAACAAAAGTTTAGAGTAACTAAGGGAACTTCAGAGTCAACTTTGGGTTTAAAAGTTCAACTTTAGAGTTGCTCAAGTACTTTGGAGATAAGAGGATAACCCTTTGGAGCTAATGAAGTATTTCAAAGATAGAGGAAAATCCTTTTAGAGTCATGAAGTAGCAAACTTCAGAATCAATAAAATGTCTTGGAGGCAAGTTTTCGGAGCCACTAGAGTACTTCAAAGATAGAGGAGAATAACCTCCGACTGATTGAACTGCTTCAGAGTCAGTTGAAGTACTTCAGAGTCACTATCTCACAACCTTCGGAGTTAATTGAAGAACTTTGGAAGTAATGAGCTAATGACTTTTAGAGTTGGTAAAGCCCCTCTGAAATACAAATGTGATAACTTCAGAGTTAGCAACATTGTTTTGGAGTCAAGACAAGGTGCTTCGGAGACAACATTGAGAGCTTTCAGAGTTAATAGGATATTCTTTAGTGAATATAACTTTTCAAAGTTAGAAGACAAGTACTTCCGAGCCAAGTAAAGCATCTCGAAGATAGAAAAATATTTTGGAGTTCAGAGTTAATTCCTTTGGAGTCATAGATTAAATACTTCAGAGATAAACTGAACTTCGGGGTCAGCCATCATTGCATCCGACATGAGTTGCTTCTGTAGCACCACTTTGGAGCCTTCAAAACATATCTTCAAAGCATCTGAAGAGACAACGATGAATCAAGTGTGGGAAGAAACTACCTCCACTTAAAAGTTTTAAGGATTTGATCTAATTCATAGACTCCAAAACCTCGATGAAAAGTACAACGGTCATAAATTTGAACATTTCTCTTCATTAAATATTTCTCACCTACCATGGTTGAGAAAGTCAGAGAATTCAATATAAAAGAAGTTAAGAAAGAATGAAGAAATCAAGGAGATCATTTTGAGAAACAAAAGAGAGAATTTACTAAGTCTTTAAGGCTTTTCTTCCACGATTTCAACTCCACTATACTTCATTCAAAGAAGCATTCAAAGCCATCCATTCAGCTACTTCCGAAGATTGAATCTTACTACTTTATTATTATATCAACTATGTTTATTACTTTTGAAATTTGTACAAAATCAGCTTGCTATAGGCATTAATATTTGTACATATTTATTTTTGCATATTTCTGCAAGTCAAGGACTTGCCTCTATGTAGTGAAAGCAAGTAGGATACCTACTTGGTATTTGTGTAAGTTAGTTAATGAGCTTGAAAACCAACAGGTGTATTTGTTTGATCAAGAGGTTACTGATCAAAGAAGGTGTTAGTAAAACTTGAGTTTAATAGAAAAGACTAACTCAGAGAAGTGTAGTAGGAACCCAAGTGAAAGGTTGAGCTACTATAAAAATACTAGTCTAAGTGTATTATGTTATTAGTCTTTTCCTTATCCTTGCACTTTAATCATTATCTAATCAAAAATTTTAAAGACTAAATTCACCCACTCTCTCGAGTCACCATCCGAACCGGACCAACAAGCTATACTTGACTACACACATTTGTGCCATGTAATCACAATTATGTTAGCTCTCATTGCAACATAAATATCAACTTGTAAATACATATACCTTTTAACCATAGACTGATAGCTTCCTTAGATATGCTCCACAGAGTCGAATCATTCATGACATAGGAAACATGCTTAGGTATCAAACATTAAACTATAATCTCATCATAGATTTGAAAATCACATAGAGCATGATATGAGGTTCATTCTACCTCAAGGACACATAATGAGGAGATAGGGATTTGCATACTCAACTCACTTCCTTTGTTAGTCACTTAGCACATACCGTTTGAAACACATGCTATGGTAGAGTAACTCCCTTAGATGGAGTGTATGTTTAAACTCTATAATACCATATATATCTTAGTTCAGTCACTACCATGCACCTAACCTGAGTTCTCCAAGTTTTCACCCTATTGGTGCCACCAAGATCTCACATCCAACTTTTCACAAGTTCAATGGGATGTGGGGAAACCCATTTTGACCATCATTACTACCCGTTGTGGCCTCATCTTGATCTTATATCAAGGTGATATTTATCTGTAAGCTTTATGTTTACATAGAACATTCCTTGTTCACATAGAATATTTTTTTAGCTTAAGTAGTCTCATCTTTGCTCATTCTTTGAATGCTAGAGGCTATTGTTTGTGTGAGAGGACTAATCTCAACCTTTTTGGCTTATATTTTATGTATGTTTATAATGTGTTCATTGCAATTCAACTGCAAGCATACGGAGTCAAGTTTTATAGTATAATGATGAGAAGGTTATCGTCTCCATAGGGACGACAAATTTTAACTAATCACTAGCTATTACAGTAAATAATCCTAACTTCATTTAAAAAATCAAGAAATAAGAAATTGTAATACCAAGGTTGTTAATTATAGACTTGATTATTATTAGGACTATAAATGCAATGATTTGAGATATGGAGAAATTCAATTTGAAATGAAATGATTCAAGTATGTGTGAATTGCATAAAAGTTTCATGAAATTATGCTAAGTAAAATTATATGTGCATGATTTTGTGACATAATTTCAAGTTAATTAAGGTAAACTTTTGATGCTATTTTTATGTAGAACAAATGATGGAAAAAGATGGGGAAAGAAGATTTGAAAAAAGTTGAAAAATTAAGGAATAAAGAGGGCAGTGAAAACTAGGGCTGCGGCTCAGAAATCTTAAGCCGTGATGCCAGTTCATGTAGATGAAGTGGAGAAGGGCAACAGGAAGCTATGCCGTAACATAGAAAATTGAGCCACAACACTGATTTGTGAAGTCGAGTGTGGGGCATCTAGCAGAAATTGGCGCCTTAGCTGTAAGTTGGTCAAACGGCTTTTTAAAGCCATTTAGTCCTGTTTTTCTTTAGTCTATTCCATTTTCTTTCTCCCCACACTCAAATCTTATGTTTCTAAGCCTATTTTGCATGATTTCAGCTAGGATTTATTATGCTTAGAAAGAAAAACCTATTAATCTTGCTTTTAACCTAAATTTTTTTAGTTTAAACAGTTAAAGAAGAAGCCAAATCCGATTTTCTGTAAATGGAGTGTGCTTTTTCAACTCTTGAGCTTGGGTTCTTCTCCATTGGAGAAAACCATGCCAGGAAAGCATGGTAAGTTGTCTTCCCTAAAACAAAATTCATAGATTTGGAATGCCAGGTTTTTGTAGATTTCATGCATAATGGATTTTAGAGAAGAAATTGATATATACCACTATAAATTCATGGGAAAATGATTTAATAGAATGATTGTAGTAATTTGGCATGAGAAATTATGAATTATGCTAATTTAAGGTTCTATGAATAGTGAAATTTGGGGGGTTTTATGTGTAATTGTCATGAGAAAATGGATTAAGATATAGATTAGGATGATTTAAGCTCTATTTTAAAGGTAGAAAAGTTGATTTTGGAACCCTTCCCTAACTAGGGTTAAAAAGGGGTCTTTGAGTATGAACTACATGAACCTTGAATTGGTGGAATTCAAAGCTTAAGTGAGTGGTTTTAAGCTATTTATGTGATAATCATGTCATGTATAAGATGAATGTTATAAGTAAAGAAATTCATTATGATATGTCATGGAGAAACCCTAATATAATTAGTGTCTAATACATATTTGATAATATCTTTCCATGAGGGAAATGATATAATTGCCATAACCTGAATTTGGCTATGAAACATGATTAACATTGTCCATTGAATATATGATTACAAGGATTAAAGGGTATGAATAGTGTAATTCATTGACATGATATCATCATAATTGTAAATAAATGACTTTGTTGTATCTATAGGGCCAATTGAACTAGATAAGAAGTTGAGGAACTTGTGGCATTATAGAGCTTAAGAAATTAAGAAATAATTTTTCAATAAGGTAAGTTGGCTTTTGATTGTTTAGTGCTTGGATGGGGATAGAATAGCTCGTTAGGCCTAACATCCATATAGGATGAGGCTTGAAATTGGCCTGGGGCTTGGTTGGGATGCTTGAATAGCCCGGTATGACCTAAAAGTCATATGGGGTGATGGCTTGAATGGTCGGATATTATGTGAAAGCCTAGATGGTCTGGTATTGAGACACTTGGTTAGCGTGATGATGTTGAGGGCTTAGATTGATAATAATTGGCCCTGGACTTATATAATTTCGGATTATATTATAGTGATGTATATTGTTATTGTGATATTATAAAACTTTTATATTTTGTAATTAATGTCACTATATTGAATGAAAATGTATGACGTTAGTATGAGTGCCTAGATGGCCTGTGCATGTTATGGCATTATGTGTTGAACCAAATCGTGTATATGACAAACAACCAAGTTTTGATAAGCAACAACATATGAGTGAACATTTGTAGTACTAACAATTATAATCCCAAGCATTGAAAAAATAGATATAAATATACATGGAAACAATTCAAATGCACTGGACAACATATACAAAGAATACACTAGCAAGAGAAATCCATTGATGAAAAGAAGACAAGAATGACACTGAAACATTAAAAAAAAGCTACAAAGAGCATCTGTAGCTATGAAGTTTAAGCCTCAATAAGTGATGAATAAATCTCCTACATTAAAAGTCAGTATCAAAAAGCATCTGCCTAAGAAAGACTTCGACAAATTGTTCCATAGACAAGTTAGATAAACTGCTTATACTTAACATTTATATGCAACATAAAGATGAATTTAGTTTACAAGAGCAAAGATGAAATGGAGCTGAACTTAGACAAATGAAGAGCTAAAATGGAGTTAAATTATCCAAGCATTTATCTCCCATATAAAGCCTATTTGAAACTGAAGAAGATCAATAAACTTGTCTACAATCCTTTATAGAACACATAGAAGATGAAGTAGAAGCAACAGAGCAACTACAAAAGAACAACTTTGTTTATCATTTCATCTACAAGTTTATCTGCCACTTGAAATAGATAAACCATTAGACAACCGCTAAAGAAATAATTAGTCTATACCTCAACAATTCATTTGTTACTTTTAACAGACAAACCATCAGATGAACCGCCGAAGAAAGGATTTGTCTGTGTGTCATAACTTTGTTTATTACTTACAATAAACAAACCATTAGACGAACCATGTGAAAGACTTCATTTGCGGCTTGTGACTTTGTCTGCAAATCTCTATAGACAAAAAACAGACAAAGTCATTTTGTCTGCTACGAAGAAGCCTTGTCTGCGCCAATAGGAGTTGTTTATTACTTACAATAGACAAAGTGATAGACAAAGCTACTTCTTTTAGTGAAAAAAACTTTGTCTGGTGAGAAAAATTCATCTATAGTATAGTAAAGAGAAGAAATTTGTCTATGCTTTTGGAATTCATCTGTCATTTACAATAGATAAAACAGAAGATGGAGTAAAATATTGTAATGATCTCTGACATATTTACAAATACAAAGTTGTATATCATGCGGATCTACTCAAAGCCAATTTGTCTATCATCTATAAGAGATAATTTAGGACTTGATCAAACAAAGTCCTTAGACTAACAATGGCTAAATCTCTATTGCACATCATGACGAGTAAAAGCCACTTGTACCAAACATTGCTAATTCTATTAAAAAAATAGTGCAAATTGAGCTTAGCTGAAGATGGAAAGAAATTTAAAGAAAAGCAATCTACATTTTGATAAAGGTTACAACTTTTAGAGGTTGCATCCCTTTAGGCTTAATGGATCTCTTTCCAAAATAATGAAAGAGTCAGTCATGCAAAAAAGTCTTTATTTATGTTTGTAAAAACCGAAAAGGCATCTTCTTCTAGGATGGCACTGTAGGCTTTCCAGCTATAACAAATTTATCAAGAAGACAACTTTTCAATGGGAGAAATCAGAATAGTCTTCAACATTCAAAGAAAGCCAATTACCTCCAATGGACAGAAATTTTTGAAGTAATATAAAGGTAGTGCAGTGTTAATGAAGAAGGTTGAGGAAGCTGAGAGAATAATATGAATAAAGCTTAAACGAGTATTATCTCTTAATCAAACTATGCTTCCTCCTAGATAATCAATCTCTATTGCGTTAATAGATGAATGAACCTAAAAGATCTATCTTGATCATATATCTAGATTATTGATATCTAATGTGCTTCAACAAGAAATCATTTTATATGACCTTAAACTTTGTACAAATAAACCTAGTAAAAGAGGTAATATAATGTGTAAAATGAGTGATGTTAATCAGGTATGTGAGTTTGTGATAAGCTCAAGAAAATCACAATTTATGAGTTATTGATAAGCTCTAGAAAATCAATAAGTTTGTTGGTAATCTTCGAAACTAGTGAGTTTCTTGGTGAGCTTGTGAAAACCAGAAGAGTACTGAGAGCACTATATTCAAGCCCCCTAGAGCTAGAATTTATAAGAGTGCTAGGAGCATTAGTGTATTTCCATTATATGGGATATAGTGAAACCTGTGGAACCTAAGGCACAATGAGTGTGTGCTCTTAGAAAAGTAGATGTAGGGATGGAGTTTTCCAACCACTAAAATAATTATTGTGTTTTGTCTACCTGATTGTTTACTTTAGACATAACTGTCTCATTATCACAACTCATATATCACTATATACATAATTACCTACCTGAAATAAGAATGACTAAAAAAAGTTGAATTTGGAAGTGAAGTAGTCACCATGACCAACCAAACAAATATGGAAATCGCATACGTGTTGCATCACAAATTCTACTTAACTCATTAATTTTTTTATTTAACCATAATTTTTATGTGCTCAATTCACTCCTCCCCTCTTGAGCTATCTATTACATGAGACTAACACTGTGGAGTGTGGAGGAGCCTTGAGGGCATAGGTATATGATGGCAAGGTGCCATGAAAAATAAAGGAAAAGATTGTCATGAACTTGGCTAGCTTTGTAGCCTGGGATATAGGGAGGAACCATTGCACATCATGGTATGGTTAAAAATAATGAAGACTGATGATAAAGATAAATTAATAATTATAATGCCATTATGAACAATTACTATATATGAATGAGAGCACCTGATGATAAGGCAATCTAAGAATTTGATTTTGTGCCATATGACTATGTTGTATATGATTGAAAGAGTTTATTAGCATAAGTATCATAAATAGTGTATATCTATTCATTAAAGTTGACGACTTCATATTGACTTATTGTGAGCATTGTAGATGAGAAATTATAGATATTGTAGAGTCCCATAGTATGGCTTGACCTAAGAGGGGAGGGGTGAATTGGGTATATGAAAATTCATTGCTTAACCCTTATTAAAATATTTTTCTCTTTTCGTGATTGTGTGTGGTGCATTATATGATAAATAATAAAAATAGTAAAGTGCATGAAGAATAAAACAAATAAGCAAACACACACACAAATAACACGATTTTTGTAGTGTTTCGGGAACCCCATCCTTATCTCCACTCTTCCAAGAGCACACACTCATTGTGCCTTGGGTTACACTATATCTCATATAATAAAAATACAAAAGTACTCTAAGTACTCTTCTAGATTCCAACTTTAGGGGGCATAAAAAATGTTTCCAACACTCTTTTGTATTACAACTTCAGGAGGCATAAACAAAGTGCTCCTAGCCCTCTTCTGGTTTTCACGAGCTCACCAGGAAACTTACTAGTTTCGAAGATCACAAGCAAACTTGTTGGTTTTCTAGAGCTCATACAATATGATTTTCTTGAGCTCACCACGAACTCATTAGTTTTTAGTTTAACTAGAAACTAATACACATTTAAGCTTAGGGAAAGATGAGATCTTATACAGTTCTAATAACATATCAAGATCTTCGCAAAAATAAACTTAATGGCTATAAAGATATGGAGATTGAAGCTTATAAAGATAAATGATGATTTAAGCTCTTGGCTATGGGCGAAAGAATTTGTATAAGGTTAAGCTCATTTGAAATATTTTCTTTCACCCCCTTGAATCATTCCACCTTTTCTCCTTAAATGACTTCTTCATAATAATTTTGACGATTGGAGAAGATGGGTTTCGTTGAAAAAATGAGAGCAAAAATGAATGAATAAGACTGTTGAGATTTTTGCCATTGGAGTTCATGCTTTCTTACTTTGTCTTAGACAAATTTTGTATGGTCGGTGTAAATAGTTTAAATTTTTTGAACAACTTCATGCTTTTTGACCATGGCTTTATCTTCAACTACTTTTGTCTTACATTTGTTTGTGGTAGTTTCTCTTTGTGGTTAATAGACAAAGCAACCTTCTTATAGCTCATCTTTGAAGCCCTTTTTTCTTCCATTGTATTTGTCCTTGGAAATTTTCTCTTAGACAATGCAACCTCTCTTATTGCTCATCTTCAAAGCCTTCTACTTTCTGCTTCTTCTTCTTCTTCTTCTTCTTCCATGACATTCAGTAGTCTAATATTTTTTGGAACATAGCAGATAGTTGCGGCAGTTGGTTGCAGACAATTATGATCCTGCACTTAGAAGTTTTGAATATTGGTATGTTGTTAGCTTTCAGATACATCATTTAATCAGAGTGTGTTTTATCCTTATATGATTTTAACATGTCGTAGAGCAAGGATAATATGCATCTCTATTCAAGCACATAATGTAAAAGCTTACTAGAGTTTGGTGCAAAATATGATTCAACAAATTAATGCATTAATGAATGATTAATAAGGTTAAGTGCACCATAAAGTAAAAGATGTATGCTTTAAACATTCATGATTATGTATTCATATCAATTAACATTTATTAAATCATAATTATGTATATGATTGTTAGAGATTTAAGCACACATATATCTTATCTTAATACAAGTTTTGTTATTATCAAAATCATATATAGTAATACTGACAGACGTATCATTGCTAGTTAACATAAACATGTTTTAAATGATCAGGTCATATGATTAAAAAACCACCACTTGCATAGTGTATCATATGGATATGGATCCACAAGCGATGAAATAGTTCAAATAAATGAAGTTGCAAACTTACAATCATTGTATTACAAGTTTCAAGGTTAAAACATTTTATAAGGAGGGTGGTTTGTAACACCTAGGGTATTAATTTTGGTTAATTATCAACTTGATTATTATTAAGACTATAAAGCCAATGATTTGAGATATAGAGAAATTCAGTTTGAAATGAAATGAATCAAGTAAGTGTTAATTTCATAAAAGTTTCATGAAATTGTGCCAACTAAAATTAAATGTGCATGATTATGTGACATGATTTCAAGTTAATTAAGGTAAACTTTTGGTGCTTTTTATGTTGTATTTATGTGGAAGAAATGATTAAAAAAGAATGGGGAAAGAAGATTTGAAAAAAGTTAAAAAAATCAAGGAATAAAGAGGGCTCAAAAACTAGGGTTGTAGCTAAAAAATCTTCAGTCGTAGCACTAGTTCATACAGACGGAGCAGAGAAGGGCAGCAGAAAGCTGTGCTGCAATGCAGAAAACTAAGTTGAGGTGCAAAAAGTTGCGCCATGATACTAGATGGCGAGGCCGCGACACTGATTCATGTAGCCGAGTGTGGGAGTCAAGTAGAAACTAGTGTTGTGGCACCAGAATTCGAGGCCGTGGTGCCAATCGGTGGTAAATCGGCAGGATGGCTTTTTAAAGCCATTCTGTCCCATTATTCTTTACTTCATTCTATTTTCTTTCTACCTACGCCCAAATCTTATGTTTCTAAGCCAATTTTGTATGATTTTAGCTAGGATTAATCATGCTTAGAAAGGAAAATCTATTAATCTTGCTTTCAACCTAAATTTCTCAGTTTAAACAGTGAAGGAAGAAGGCAAATTCAATTTTTTGCAAATGGAGTGTGCTTCTCCAACTCTTAAGGTTGGATTCTTGTCCATGGGAGGAAACCATGCATGAAAAGCATGGTGAGTTATCTTCTCTCAATAAAAATTTATAGATTTGGAAAGCTAGGGTTTTGTAGATTTCATGCATAGTGGATTTTGGGGAAGAAACTGATATATACCACTAATGGGGAAATTTTTTAATAGAATGATTATAATGATTTGGCATGAGAAATTATGAATTATGCTAACTTAGGATTCAATGAATAATGACATTTTGGGGTTTTGTGTTTTATGTGTAATTATCATGAGAAAATGTATTAAGATATAGATTATGATGGTTTAAGCCTTGTTTTAAAGATAGAAAAGTTGATTTTGGAACCATGCCCTAATTAGGGTTAAAAAGAGGTCTATGTGTATGGAATATATGAGCCTTGAATTGGCAGAATTCGAAGCTTAATTGAGTGGTTTTAAGCTATTTATGTGATAATCATGTCATGTATAAGATAAATATTATAATTAAAGAAATTCATTATGATATGTCATGGAGAAACCCTAATGTAATTAGTATCTAATACATATTTGATGATATCTTTCCATGAGGGAAATGATATAATTGCCATAACCTGAATTTGGTTATGAAACATGATTAACATGGTGCATTGAATATATGATTACAAGGATTAAAGGGTATGATTAATGTAATTCATTGATATGATGTGATTGTAATTATAAATAAATGACTTTGTTATACCTTTAGGGCCAATTAAACTAGATAAGAAGTTGAGAAACTTGAGGCATTATGGAGCTCAAGAAATTAAGAGATAATTCATCAATAAGTTAAGTAGGCTTTTGATTGTTGAGTGCATGGTAGGGGTAGAATATCCCATGGTTTATTTCTGGGCATGTATGTTTGTTTGGTGATTTGGAATATCTCTTATTTTCTAAAAGTTGATGATTTATGAATAGTAGGAATAATGAGTCTCCCTTAAATTGAAACTAGTATTGTTTGGTTTATGATATGGGTAGGTGATTGTTGAGGATAGAAAGTATCCCATGTATTATGTATAGTGATATTTATTGTTGGGTATGGATGCCTGTGTTGGTCCCTAACTAGATAGTAGCTCAAGAGGAGGGGAAGGGGGAGGAGGGTGGGGGTTTGGGAATTGAGCTTTCAAAATATTTGGCCAATAACTTAGAGATGTGCTTAAAATAAAAGAAAGAATTGCTTATAGCACATACATACAATATTTTATAGTAGTTTGGCCCTTCCTGGGTTCCAACTCCACTTCTCTAATTTAGTCTACTTTATTGAACTCAGATTCCACTAAACACTTGTTGGTTTTACAAGTTCACTAACAACTTACTAGTTTTCCAAGCTCACCAGAAACTTTTACACGTTGGTTTCCAAACTCACCAACTTATACACATTGGTTTCCAAGCTTATGAATTAATTTACTAGTTTTTCAAAGTTGACCTAAAACTTTTACAAACTGTTGGTTTCACAAAGCTTACCAACTAACTCACTTGTTTTCCAAATACAATGTACAGTATAATGCCTCTTACTTAGGCAAACATGTACATAAATTAAAACTTAATTAAATGAATAAAGTATGCAATGAGATCAAATTCAAACTCCTTTTGAAGTTAATGCAAATTTGGCTTTGAAGGCTTTGATGATATTGTTGTAGTTGGAGTTGAATGATGGAAAATCATGAATGCTCTTCTTGAATCAAATGATTTTTAGTGTATTTTCTTCGATATTTATTTTAAGTGTTACCTTAATCATCTTTATATAGGCTTTGAAAAGATTTAGCCGTTGCAACCTTTGGTATCATTTTCAAATTAGTTAGGTAGGGTTGGTAATGGCTTTTGCATTCTGTCGGGGTTCATAAATTCTGAGTTAAGTACCCAGAACTTCTGTCATTCGATCCATAGCTTAACAGAACTTCTAAAGTGGTTCTTTAGAGTTTCTATAATAAGTAATTTCTTGGTAATATTCTCTTTATATTTTTTATGCATTGATTTATCCTTCAATGGTCATATTCTAAGTTTCTGAAGAACTTTTAAGTAACTTCTGATTTACTAGTAAAACTTAGATTTTGCTTTTGTTATACTTCTTTGACTCATGCATTCTTGAAAATGCCTCTGAGAATGCTTTTGAGTTTCTTTTAAGTTGCTTTTGTGTAGTGTGTTAGTATTCTGAGTTGTTTTTATGTAGTTTGTCAGCATTTTGAGTTGCTTTTATGATGTTGAAGTTTCTTTTGGTATAATTTTTTATGCCTTGATATTTCTTCCAAGGTACTTTTGAGTATTGAATGATACTTTTGAGGGACAATTTTACTTCTAACATTTTTCTATCTATTCTTTGAAGATCTTCTGAGAAGATTTTGACTTGAGTTTTACTTATGGATTAGTTTTGTACGCCTTAGTATTGCTTATGTTTGTTTCTTTAAAGAAATTTTGATTGCAAAAAGTTTCTTTAATTTTCTTCTAACATGCTTCTTTGATTCTGAGAGAACTTTTGTCGATTCTCTGATGTGCAATAATGTTATGTCTTGATTCTACGGAAATTCTTACCTGCTTCTGAGATGGTTTTGAGACACATCTGATAACTTTTGAATGCTTCTAATTTGATTCTTTATTTCTTCTTAACTTATAACTTTCATGCCAAGTGTTTGAATAGATTCTAATTTACTTCTTAGTGATTTTTTATTGACCTTTTATTTGAGCATTCCTTTTGAATATTTTCCTTTGAAGGGTTAATGTAATAACTTTACAATTAACACCTTTTATTACCAACAGTTACTCTCCTTAATATGTTTTGATATTTAATGCTGCATTACTTGGAAAGTAATCTATCAGTACCTTAATTCTTCACTTATTTGTTTGTTCATCATCAAAACTAAGTTATTTAATCTCATTCATTATCAAAACCAAGCTTAATAAAAGGCTTAGACTTAACATTCTCCCCCTTTCTGATGATAACAAAACATTTAAGTGATAAACCTTTCATAAAAAAATTCAGAATATATAATGTATGAAATGTGTTTTCATTTGCTTAGTGTAACACCTGTGGTGTTAAAATTTGGGGAAAATTATTTGCATTTTAGTAAAATGAAGAATTAAAGTGATAAACAGTGATTTATAAAGAAATTTGTTATGGAAAACTGAATTGAATAAAGAGAATAACTTCATTAGTAATTTTGAGTGAAAAAGAACTTAAGTGGTAATTTTGAGTAAAATCATGTATATGACTTAAATGACCAATGTGGTATGATTATTATATATAATATGATATGTATGAGATATTGAATTGAAATTTGGACATGATTTTTTAATTTTGAACTATTGAGTTGAATATTAAATAAAAAGAACTCAAGTGGTGAATTTGAGCAAAAGATTTTTTAAGATCTATGTGAATGATCTAACATGGTCATTATGTGTATTGTAATGTGTTTGAAACATTAGCTTGAGTTTTGGATGCATTTTGGAATAAAAATGGCCTATGAAGTTACTTATGATAGAAAAAGGTTAGTAAAAACAACTGAATAGGTGATTATTGATAATTGACCTCAAATGAGGTAGTGAATATTATGAACATAATTCAATACATTTATGTGATGTGTGGGAGGTGATTATTGGAAGATTTGAATTGTTTTATGTAAAATGGGGACTATGGTGATTTTTCATAAGTGTAAAAGCTGAATTTGGAAAAAAGGTTCATTATGATTGAATTTGGATATAGATAATGGAATAAAAATCACTCAATTTAGATATGGTATGAGAAAGTTATGGATGAAATACGACAACATGTCAGAATGGGCAACAGGTTAATGTTCCAACACAGGAATTTAGCGTTGTGACACCAATGTTGTGACATAGGAAGTATATATCATGACATTAGGTAGGCAATAAACTTTGTGTTGTGACACAAGTTTCCTATGTTACGACACAGGCCTAGTGATGTGTTAGAGCACCAAAAAATCTAACTTTTTAAAGCCTTGGCTGTCCCATTTTTCTTATTCTATTTTGATTTCTTTCTCTCCCACGCCTCAAACCCTTGCCCTAGGTTTCTTTCTTGCCTAAATCCTTGTTCCTTTTGTAAAAGAAGATGATTTAGTCATGATATCCATCAAATATAAAAGCAATCCTAAGGTTTAGTCGTTTGGAGGATGAAGAAAGGAATAAAATCACATTTTCTACAAATGGAAGGTGCTACTTTGAGTTTTAGCCTTGAATTCTTGCCCATGAGAGACAACCATGCATGGATTTGGCAGAAAGTTGCTTTTCTTTGGTTGAAATTATGATTTTACTAAACTAGGGTTTTGTAAAAATTGGTAATAGTGGAATTAGGGTAAGAGTACATAGTTTATGTTGCATTAAGCATGGGGGAAATGATTTATGAGTCGATTATAGTGAATTGGGCATGATAATCAATGGATTTGGCTTGCTAGGGTTTCTACCCAATTTGTGAACAGTAATTTTCCCTAATTTGGTAGTTTATAAGTAATAATTATGGAAAAAATTAATTAAGACATAAATTAAACTATTTTAAGATTTGTCTGAGTTGTTTTGGGATTGAAAAATCTGAATTTTGGCAAAGACCCAATTTGGATTAAAAAGAATTTTGACTATAAAGTGTTTAAGTGACAAATTAGGCGAGTTAAAGACTTAACTAGATGATTTATTTTGATCATTGAGGTTAATGGCATAATAATTATGTTGTATGAGGATTTGGATTTCATATAGTTAAATATGAAAATTATTTAAGATTCTTTATTGAAGTATATGAATTTAGCCATAAATAAATCATGGAAGTTAATTCATTAGTTTGGAAGAAACCAGTTCGAGCTATGTTTGTAATGAATGAGATTTTACTCTGTACAGGATGATCTGAGAAGGATGAAAAGGCGTAGAGTTGGAGAAATGGTTTGGAGCTAAGAATTTGAGGTAAGTAGGCATTTCTTTCTATTAAATGGATAGGGATAATGTATATCCCATTTGTTTGAAATCCGGGCATGTTATGTTTTGATTGGGAATAGTGGACATCTCATGTTTAATCAAAATTGACGTTGGTTAGTTGTAAGGGATAATGGTTATCCCTTAGATTAGAATAATTAATGTTTGATTTAGTATGGATGTTTAATGAGAGGGATAAAGAAGATCCCTTTGTTGTATGTTTAATTTGAAGCTTGGTTCAATATGAGTTTGATTAATTGAGTGGAAATAACGTGGATTTCTTTATATGTTATTTATTGTTTGATATCGATTGTTTGATATGACATGAATTGTCTATGAATTAATTGTTGTTTATTACATTTGTCTACTTACTGAGTTGCCCCGACTCACGCCTTCTTGTTTAAATTTTTAGTTGACAAGTTAGGTAAAGAACCCCAACTGTGGATTGGGACTTGGTAGCAACAGTGAGGACTATTTCATTGGATATGTTACATTTTGGATTAGAATCTTGTTGTATGTGTATGACTGTATTTAATAAATTTAATTCATGTATAATTGTTATTAATAGATTTTAATTGAGGTGTATTTGATATTGAAGAAACTAAATTAATATATTGTTAGTAGTGGCATGTATAAATGATTTAATTATCAGTTTATTAATGGATTTTAAGGACCATCATGATTCTACCTAGATCTTGGGCTGTGGCTGAGTGGGTGTCTATGTTTAGAATTTATATTGTTACTTTATTATATTTGATAAATAATTATACAAGTTAAACCCTAAAAAATTAGGGGATACTCTATTTTTTTTCTGAAGAAAATAGTTGAGTTCCAAAATGAAACTAGAGCACCCCACCCTAAAAATGGGCAATTCAAGGTGAAATAAAGTGTAAAATGATAAGTCGCATCTCGGAAGGCAGGGTGTGACACTTAGTGGGCTTCCCTTACATGGATAAGCTCCTCTTAAATATACGTACCCTGAATGTACTTAGTTATAAATTTTTATTTCTCTCATTTTTCTTTTCTCTTATTTCTCTCTCCCTTTTTGTCATAATAAAAAAGAATGAAGTGAAAGGGAATAAGAAAGAGATTGTTTTAAAATAAGAAAACATGTATATACATCAGAGTAGTAGTTAGATTACATAGCATGAGTAATTGAGATACATGAGAAAAAATAAGATACACCATGGCAGGTTGAGATACAATAGAAAAAGCATAGCATAATGAAATAACATCACATGGAAAAATGAATATAACTAGAAAAGGAAGATGTGAGTTAAATATAGCAGTAAGTTAGGTTCTTGGTTTTCTAGTGTAGGTTAGAGGAAAGAAGTGGGGGTCTATAGAAGAAGGAGGAGGTATGGTTGTGGAAGTAGGTTTTTGAGTGGGTTGTTTGGAAGATGACCTAGGTTTGGATACAACCATTTTAATTCTGGGAGGAGGGTGGGGGAACAAAAGTGGGATCTTGGGTTAAGAAGAGGCTTTTATAGGTTGAAACATAAATGATATTAATATGGTCTTCAAAGGTAGGGTCTAAGAGTTTAGGAAAAAGAGGGGATTGCTTCTTAAGAATGACTTTAGTGTTGGCATTCATTTTAGCCATGTATTCTTCATAATACAAAGTATAGTGATGAGGAGAAGCCTTTTTGTGAACTTTTGGAGATAGAATTCTGAGTTTCCTCTTTGGTTTTGTTACTATAGTTGGTTTTATGGGGACTAAAGGTGGTTTTCTAGATGTTTTTATTTTTGTAGCTGTTTTTGGAAAAAGTGAGGTTTTTGGTTTTCTAGCTATTTTAGGTGAAGTTTTTGGTTTAAGTGATGAATTAGCAAGCTTTGGATAGGAAAGGGGAAGATTGTTAGCAATAGCTTGTAGATTAATTATAGAGTAGAATGAAAACTCTTCCTCGATTATGAAAGTGATATTGAAAGGTCCTAAGGGAGATGAAAATGTTGTTTCATGAGGCCTTGATGCTAGAAGCATTTGAATGAGTTTTTCAGTATATGCATCTTGGAAAGATTCCAATTGAGGAATGTTGAATTTATGGCCTATGGGTGTGAGAGGAGGATTAAGGATTAGTTGAATTCTGGAAAGAGCAATCTAATCAGTGATTTGTGGAAATGGAAGTGCTGAAGGATGGATGATGAGGTTGTGTGATAGAAACATTCTGGAGATGGGAGAGTTGATATCTGATTGATATTTGAATTTAGAATATGTGAGTTTGATTAGATGAAAAATATGAAGAAGAATATCATGATTCTCATCAATTGGTTTTGGAGAAGGTGGAGGAGTTAGAGCTCTCTTCCTTAGATGTGGAGGAAGTTCATCAATTTGAGTTGGAATAATTTCTCCTAATAGAATGAGATCATAATAAGACTAGTCCAGATAGATTGATGGTTTTGTAGGAAGGAAATAAAATTTAGGAGGTGTTATTATGGTGGGATACTTTCCATATCTAACAATAGCTCTATAGGGATTTGAAAGATAATCTTGGGCAATGGTTCAATAGGTATGAATGTGTAGGAAAATGAAGAAGAAGATTTGTAATATTGCTTGTGAGAGAATGGGTAGGATGGTGAATGTTGGGTTTGAGGTTGGGTTTTGATAGCTTCAATTTGAGCACTCAGTGTATCTAGCTTGTGAGCTAGTGATTTCCAAATTGAATCCATCTTTTGGTTAAGATTTGAGTTTTGAGTTTCAAGGTTGGTTATCCTTGTGAGGATGGGTAGTAGGTGGGTTGAAAGAATAGTATCAAAGTTTTATAGAACTAAGTAGGTGGGTTGTTGAGGTTGAGGAATAGAAGACTGTGGTTGAGTTTGGGTAGGTCTTGAGGGTACTGCTACTATACTTTCTCTCGATCCTCTTGTTCTGTCTTCTTCATTTCTTCCTATGGCTTCTTTTCTTATGTTTGTTGCTTCTTCTATAGTCTCTTGTCTATCTCTTCTTTCTTCAATTCCTTTCCTCTTTATTACTTCTTCTTTTCTTGGCTTCTGAGAAATCTAGCCTTGTGGAGTTTGAAACTAATTCTTTTCAAAGTATCTCTATTTATTATTTCTCTTACCATGAACTCTTCTCCATCTTCTTTGGAAAGATCAATGTAGGCTATCCTCAGAAATTTGCTCATTATTTTCTATATGGAAGATAATACTTGGTAGATGTCTTTACCAAGTATAGTTGATCGACAATGATTTGAGTAAGATCTATTCTCTTCTTGTGCTTCATAGCCCATTAGATCTTGGCTTCCTTATCAAAAATCTAATCTGTACCTCCTGACTTTATATATATGTTATTGAAGATTAACATATGAGCAAGCTTGAGATTTAAATTTAGATGACTGAAATATAAGTATGTCACATTCTCTTTAATTTCTACTCCAACCAGATCTGAAAATAGCCTAGGTCTATTAGATGACCAATCTATTTCTTGTTGTTCTATCTCAGGAACACTGAATGCATTTCTTATACTTTCTAGAGACAGATTTATTTCTATCTTTCCAATCCATGATTGTTTGGTGATGTAGTTGAAATTTGTGATTGGGACTTGAACCATTCTAGCATAGCACTTATCCTTATAGTTCAGGAAATTTTCCTAGCCTTGGAACTTAATCTAATTTGTCACCTCTAGATCCGGACCATTTTCTCTGAACACTTCTAAGTCAAAGACTCTTCCTTTCATAATAATCTTTCTTCCTTCAAAATATTTAATAAACTTACTATGAGCTGAAAAGTCATTGTTGAAGATTACCTGTAGAACATAATCTTCTGTTCATCTTCTCTTCCTTGGAGTCTTTTCTTTTGAACTCTCTCTTCTCCTTATCTCAGAATTGAAAGATGATATTTTAGCTCATTTGCTCATCCTCTTTATCCTCGCCATTTGCAGTAGATTGAAGAATTTTTGGCTTAGGGTTTTGAAGGAGAAGGTTTTCAGAGATTTTAGGGATGAATCAAAATGAGAGTGATTTGGAGGAGGAAAAATGTAAATGATGAGAAAATTTGAATCACTTTGTCTAAAGAAGGAACTTAGAGATGGGAAATAAGTGTGCAGAGTTTCTGACGCTAGGGTTTTTGTAGGGGAAACAACTTTTGATACACCATATCAGAGATTTTGTGCCGATCAGAAGTTAATCACAACTTTTGTGCTAATAACCTCAGAAGTTCTGAGGGAGATGTGCAGAAGAAATTTTTTAAGGTAGAAGTTCTGGGGCAATCAAGCCTGTGAGTCAGAAGTTCTGAGTGAGTATCATAGAACTTTTATGATGAATGATAATAGTTTTGAGATTATATTAGAACTTTTGTATTACTTCTGAAGGATTCTAAATGTACTATCATAATTTCTGATGTATTCTTAATGATGTGTCAAAGTTTCTAAGTCATTTCTAACACATTCTAAATATTATTTAAGAATTTCTAGCTTACTTCTAAAGTAATTTAATTAACATTTATGAATGATCTTAGGCATCTTAATGTGATTAATAATATTATATTAGGATTAAATCATGTAATATGCATTTCATGCATTTGGATCTAATACACCAAGTTCTCTCTTAATTTTACAGAATCTATCTCCTAGAGGTGGTTTTGTAAAAATGTCTGCTAACTGATTTTCAGTTGGTACATATTCAAAACAGATGTCATGGTTTTGTACATGATCTCTAATGAAGTGATGTTTGACTTCTATGAATTTAGTTCTGGAATGCAACACCGAATTCTTTGTCAGATTTATTATACTAGTATTATCACATCTAATAGGGGTATTAATATATTTCAAACCATAATCATTCAATTATTGTTTCATCCATAAAATTTATGCATAACAACTACCTACACTACATATTCAGCTTTAGCAGTTGATAAAGCAATAGATGTTTTTTTCTTAGAGAACTATGATATGATCATGCTTCCAAGAAACTGACATGATCCTGAGGTAGTCTTTCTATCTACCTTGTATCCTACAAAATCTGAGTTAGAGTACCCTAATATTTCCAAGTTTGAACCTTTTGGATCCCATAGTCCACGATTTGGGGTATCTAAAAGGTACCTAAATATTCTTTTAACAACAATTAGATGTGATTCTTTAGGATTTGACTGGAATCGTGCACACATACAACCACTGACCATAATATTTGGTCTACTTGCTGTTAAATATAAAAGATATTTTATCATGCTTCTATAGAGTTTCTGACAGATAGATTTACCTTTTTCATCCTTATACATTTTAATAGATGTGCTCATTGATGTGGCTAATGGTTTTACTTCTTCTAAATTAAATTTCTTGAGTAATTCTTTGGTGTATTTTGCTTGATGGATAAAGACTTCTTCCTTCATCTATTTTTCTTAAAGTCCCAGAAAAAAATTTATCTCACCCGTTAAACTCATATCAAGTTCTCCCTGCATTACTTTAGAGAAATCTTAACATAATTTATCATTAGTTGCACCAAATATAATATCATCCATATAGATTTGAACAATTAGCATATTACTTTTGTCATGCTTAATGAAGAGTGTGATATCTACTTTACCTCTAGTAAATCCTTTTTCCATTAAAAATTTACTTAATCTCTCATATTATGCTCTAAAAGCTTGTTTTAATCTATAGAGAGCTTCCTTGAGTTTGAAAATATGGTTTGGATCATAAGGATCTTCAAACCCAGGAGGTTGTTCTACATAAACCTCTTCATTAATGAAACCATTCAGAAATGCACTCTTAACATCCATTTCATAAAGCTTGAAATTCAAGAAAGATGTAAATGCTAGTAACATTCTAATAGCTTCAATTCTGGCAACAGAAGCATATGATTCTTCAATTTTTATTACTTCCTCTTGATAGTATCTTTTTGCTACTAATCTTATTTTATTTCTTATTACTATACCAGATTTATCTAATTTATTCCTAAAAACCCATTTAGTTACTATAATAGATTGATGGTTGGGCCTTAGAATAAGTGTCCATACATTATTATGTTCAAATTGATCCAATTTTTCTTGCATAACTATAATCCACTTTTTATCTTCTAAAGCTTGATCTATGCAAGTTGGTTCTATTTGAGAAATGAAATCAAAACTATCATATATTTGATGATATGAAGATTTAGCTCTCAATCTATCATAAATATCACAAATTACTTGGTTTTCAGGATGATCACGCATGAATCTCCAATCTTTGGGATGAGAATTATTACCTTCATTATTTACCTCATTGATGGATAGTCTATCATTTGTTTCTTCTTCATCTTTTTTTGTTTTTGATTGTGAAGAATCTTTGTATCTTGTATCTTTATTTTCTCCACAGATGTTGTGAGTTCTCCTTTCTCATCATCAAAATTGCTTATCTTTCTTGAGGAGTTAGTACTTTGATCAAAATTTTCATGAATTGATTCCTCTATAGTTTTATGTTTTAGATTGTAGACTCTAAATGCCTTGCTAATAATGAAATAATAAAAAAATGCCTTCATCAGATTTGGTGTCAAATTTCCCACAGTTTTCCATCCCATTGTTTAGAATGAAACTTTTGCAACCAAAAGTGTGGAAATGAGAAATGTTTAGTTTTCTGCTATAATATTAATTCAAATGGAGTTTTATTGAGTATAGATCTAGCAAAAGTTTTGTTAATAATGTAGCATGAAGTATTCATTACTTTAGCCCAAAAATATTGAGGTAAGTTATATTCACTCAATGTTGTCCATACCATTTCTTGCAAGGATCTTTTTTTTTCTTTCAACTACTCTATTTTACTTAGGTGTTCTTGGTGCAGAGAATGTGTGCAAAATTCTATTGCTATTACAAAAAGTAGTGAATTTCTAGTTTTCAAATTCTCCACCATGATCACTTCTTATAGCTATTGTTGAACCAAATAGCATATATGGCAAACAATCAAGTTTTGGTAATGAGTAATAACATATGTGTGAACATTTATGGTACTGGAAATTGTGTTCTCAAGTATTGCAGAAACAGATAAAAATATACAGGCAAACAATTCAAATATAGTGGATAGCGTATACAGAGAATAAATTAGCAAGCAAAATCCATTGATGGAAAGATGACAAGGATGCTAAGAAAGAATGACACTAAAATATTGAAAAGAAGCCACAAAGAGTATCTATAACTATGACGTTCAAGCCTCAATGAGTGATCGAATAAATCTTTTACAAATAAAGTCAGTATCTGAGAGCATCTGTCTAAGAAAGATTCAGATAAATCATTTCAGGGACAAGTCAGATAAACTGTGTATACTCAGCATTTATCTATAATACAAAGACGAATTCAATTTGCAAAAGCAGAGATGAAATGGAGCTGAACTCAGACAAATAAAGAGCTGAAATGGAATTAAATTATTCAAGTATTTTTCTTTCATATAAAGCCTATTTGAAACTAAAGAAGATCAAGGAACGTGTCTACAATCTCTATAAAAAATATAGAAGACAAAGTATAAGCAATATAACAACTAAAGAAGAATAACTTTGTCTGTCATCTTCATTTGCAAGTTTATCTACCACTTGCAATAGACAAACCATCAGACAACCACTGAAGAAATGAGTCATCTATGCCTCAACAATTCATCTATCACATCTAATAGACAACCCATCATATGAACAACTAAAAAGAGGATTCATCTGCGGCTCGTAACTTCATCTATCACTTATGATAGAAAAATCATGAGACAAACCATTTGGAAGACTTTATCTGCAGCCTAAACTTCATCTATGGATCTCTATAAACAAACATTAGACAAAGTCATTTCATCTGCTATGAAGAAGCTTTGTCCTATGCCAACAAGAGTCATCTATTACTTACAATAGACAAACAGATAGACAAAGCTACTTTGTCTAGTGAAAGTCACTTCGTCTGTTGTGAGGCCTTGTCCACACCAACAAGAGTCCTCTATTATTTACAACAAACAAACTGATAGACAAAGCTACTTCACCTGGTGAAAGAAAACTTTATTTGATGAAAAGTATAGAGAAGAACTTCATCTGCGCTTTCATAATTTGTCAACAGACAAATTAGAAGATAAAGTAAAATGCTGCAATTATCTCTGACAAATTTACAAAGATGAAGTTATCTATTATGTGGATCTATTCAAAGCCACTTTGTCTACTACTTATAAGAGATAATCCAAGACTTAATTAGACAAAGTCCTCAGATAAAATATGGCTAAATCTATATAGATATCATGACAGGTAGAAGCCACTTGTACAAGACATCACTGACTGCACTCTTTGTTCAAACTCTCGGATTCTATTAAACAAACCGGATAAGTCGAGCTTAGCTGAAGATGGAAAGAAATTCAAAATAAAGCAGTTATCACTCTGATAAAGGTTATAACTTTTAGAGGCTGCATAGACAAACTAGAAGATGAAGTAAAATGCTGCAATTATCTCTGACAAATTTACAAAGATGAAGTTGTCTATTATATGGATCTATTCAAAGCCACTTTGTCTACTACTTATAAAAGACAATCCAAGACTTAATTAGACAAAGTCCTCAGATAAAATATGGCTAAATCTATATAGATATCATGACAAGTAGAAGCCACTTGTACAAGACATCACTGACTGCACTCTTTGTTTAGACTCTCAGATTCTATTAAACAAACTGGATAAGTCAAGCTTAGTTGAAGATGGAAAGAAATTCAAAGGAAAGAAGTTATCACTCTGATAAAGGTTATAACTTTTAGAGGCTGCATCCCTTAAGGATTAATTAGCATCTTTCCAAAACAATAAAAGAGTCAGCCATGCAGAAAAGTCTTTATCTATGTTTGCTAAAATCGGAAAGGCATCTTCTTCCAAGATGGCACTACAGGCTTTATAGCTATAATGAGTTTCTTAAGAAGATAAATTTTCAATGGGAGAAATTAGAATGGTCTTCAACATTCAAAGAAAGTCAACTACCTCTAATGGGCAGAAATTTCTGAAGCAATATAAAGGTAGTGAAGTGTTAATGAAGAAGGTTGAGGAAGTTAAGAGAATAATAAGAATAGAGCTTAAATGAGTAACATCTCTCAATCAGACTATGCTTCCTCCTAGATAATCAATCTCCATTACGCTGATAGATAATGAACCTAAAAGATCCATCTTAATCAGATATCTGGAGTATTGATATCTAATGAGCTTCAAAGAGATATCATTTTATATATGCTCAAACTATGTACAAATTAACCTAGCAAAAGAGGTAATGTAATGTGCAAAATGAGTGCTATTAATTAGCTATCTGAGTTTGTGGTGAGCTCAAGAAAACCATAATATATGAGTTATTGGTGAGCTCTAGAAAACTAACAAATTTGCTAGTGATCTTCGAAACTAATGAGTTTCCTGGTGAACTCATGAAACCAAAAGAGTGTTGCGAGAACTATGTTTATGCCCCTTGGAGTTGGAATCTAGAAGAGTTTTAAGAACATTGTTTATGCCTCTTAGAGTTGGAAACTAGAAGAGTGCTAGGAGTACTAGTGTATTTCCATTGCATGAGATATCATGCTACCTAAGGCATAATGAGTGTGTGCTCTTGGAAGAGTGGACGTAGGGACAGAGTTCTCGAACCACTATAAAAATTGCCATGTGTATTGTCTGCTTGATTGTTTTACTTTTCATGTAATTGTCTCATCATCACATTTCATATATTACTACACATATTGTTACTTGTCTAAAATAAGTATAGCTAAGAAAAGTTGAATCTAAAAGTGAAGCAAACACTATGACTGAACGAACATATATGAAAAACATAGATGTATTGCATCACTACTTCTCCTTAGCTCATTAATTTTTATTTGGCCATAATTTTTATATGCTCAATTCACCCCTCCCCTCTTGAGCTATATATTACATGGGACCAATAGATACTATATGAGAATCTTGTTCATTTTGTACATGCTCGATAAATGTTTTAAAGAATGAAAAAGTCTTATCTTTGGATATGAGAAACATTATCCAGGTAAATCTAGAATAGTCATCCATAATGACATATGCATAATGTTTTCTTCAAAGACTTCTAGTTCTTATTAGTCCAATAAGATCCATGTGTAGCAATTGAAGTGGTTTAGTTGTGTATACTTCTTTATTAGATTTGAATGATTCTCTAACTTGCTTTCCTTAAGCAAGCATCATATAATTCATTTTGGTCAAACTCTAATTTGGGTAAGCCAACAACAAGATCTTTGTTGTATAGTTTTTCAATCATGAACTTGTTGGTATGTCCTGGTCTTCTATGCCATAATAAAGATTCTTTATTATTTACAACAAGACATTTGACTTGTATACCACTTAAATCTACTAAATACACATTTCCACATCTTTTACCAAGAACTATAACTGAATTTTAACTATCTATTACAGAACATATATGTGATTCGAACACAACGTTGTAAACATTATTGCAAAATTGACTAACACTAAAAAGATTATGTTTTAATCCATCTACTAGTAAAACATTTGAAATAGTAATAGAGGGAGGTTGATTGATCTTACCAATCCTAACCACTCTACATTTTCCATTATCTCCAAAGGTAATTGTTCCTCCGTTTTTAGCTTTTAATTCTGTGAAGAGCTCATTCTCCCCTATCATGTGTCTTGAGCAACCACTATCAATATACCATTTATTACTCTTTGTGTCTCTCAAGCACACCATAGTAATAAGGTCAAGCTACAATTTTTGGTATCGATTTAGGAATGGGTCTAGGTGGGTTAGTAGCAGAATATTTTAAAACCTATTGCTTTTTAGATGCTACTAATTTATTATTTGTAGATATTGATGTATTTATTATGTTAGCAACAGTTTTTGGTACCTAAATTCAAGTTCTATTTGGGTTCTAATTTTCTTCCATGATTGGTACTTTTCTTTCTTTGATTTTCTTTACTTTTATTCTTTGCCTTTAGTTTAAATAATGTAGAAGTCAATATTTTTCTTAGGACATGATTTTCTACTTTTGTTTGCTCAAGTTCTATGTTAAGGTTTTAGTTAGTTTTGGGCTGAGTGTTTTCTTGTCTTCAATTAGAACATTCATAGATTGATCTTTCTAGTTCTCTTTTTATTTCTTTGTGTTTAGCTTTAGAAGTTTTGAAATCTAAATATAACTCATCTAATAATTCTTCTAAATCAGAATTTTCCATTTTTGAAATTATCTAATCTTCATGGATGGCCATGAAGCTTATTCCTATATGATGCTTCTAATTTTTTTCTTTAAAGCTAAGTGAATTGAATTAAACTTCATTTTCTTCTTCTATTTCACTCAAGCTTTCTTACATCATATTCTCCAACATTTTCCATGTAGCCATCTGTTTCTTCTTCTTTCCAAATTTTCTGTTGTTAGAAATATTCTTTTTATCAAAGTAGGAATTATACCTTTTGTTCTTGTCTTCTTGTTTTTTTTTGGTTATAGACAGTCAAATCTTATGTGCCTAGACTTATTACAATTATAACATATTGGAATCTCCTTTATCTTTTCCTTACTCTTGTTGTTGTTTTTGAAGTTGTTTCCAAATTTCTTCTTCCTTGTCATATTTTTGAATCTTCTAGTTATCATTGCCATATCCTCATTACCTTCACTCACTGAGGCTTCTTCTAAAGATTCTTGATTTTCTGAATCAGCTTGTAAAGTAATCATTTTCCCTTTGAATTCATCTGGAACCTTTTGCTTCATTAAGACTTCATGGGTCATAAGCGATCCCATGAGTTCTTCCCCTATCATTTTATTTAGATCTTTTGCTTCTTGGATGAAAGTCACTTTAGGCATTTAAAATCTAGGTAGAGATCTCAAGATCTTCTTAACTAACTTGGGTTCTTCATATTTCTCTCTCAAGCTTTCCAGTCCTTGGTGATTTTCTAAAACCTTCCAAACATTTCAGAGATAATTTTTGATTCTTTCATTGAGAAGGCTTCATATTCCCGCACTAGAATATTGATAAGTGAATTTCATTCACTTACATTATATATGTTCAAGCTTAGTTACTTGTAAATCCTTGTTACTTTTAGATGCATTTCATATTTATTGTTGAATTTTCCAAGTGTTTAGAAGATGGAAAAGAAAAGAAAATGAAAGGAAAAGATGAAGCTTAAAGATGAAAAAGAAGAAAACTTCAAAGGAGCTGAAAAATCACTTTACAAGAGCAAAACCCACATGGCGCCATCGACACTAATGCCTGTTAGAACTACCTCGTGTAACCAACAAGGTGGTGCCCCAGTGCCGCCCCTTAATTTCATTAAATTTTCTACTAGCTTGGTTGAGGAGTTTTTAAGGCAATGAGATAGGGTTTTGCAAGCATCTTTTTCACTTCATTTTGAGGGGGGAATCTTTAAAGTTTCTTGTGAAGGAGAAGGGAGATTGCAAGTAAGCAAGAGGAAAAAGAGAAGATGTTCTTCATTGTGATGATCTTGTCTAAGGGAGTTGTTTTTATTTATATTATGAACTAAATTCCTCTTTCTAGGGTAAAGATGTAACCCTTTTTGATACTCTTTGTTATGTGGATTGTTGGTTATAAATGACTATATGCTCTTGTTTCATTTATTATGTTGTTTGCAATGATTTGATTCATTTTATTGCTTAATCACCAATATTCTAAGTTAGATTGATTATATAAGCATGGTTAAGGTAGACACCATATGCTAAACCATGAGCTCCCTTAAACAAAAATGATAGATGGTTAAGGTAGACACCATATGCCAAACCATCTTATTTTGGTTCATTATGTTCTTGAGTTTAATGAGTTTTCACCTCAATTATGCCATAAACTAGTAAAGTAGTAACCACATGTTCTCATCCAAAACATGAATATATCCATGAGGCTGAAGTCCCCATCAAAATCAAATCATCGTACATCCTATGCCATTCAGACATATATTAGCACAAGTTATATCTTTATCTATTAAAATAGGGCAAATATCAGAAGTTTGTCATTTGGGCACTACAAATCATAATATTGTCATTCATGCATAGTATCACATCACCTCTAAGCCACTCTGGGCTTATCATGTCGTAAATGTGCCATACAGGCACAACATCTCATCGCTATGCCATTTGGGCAAATATTACAATTCTTGGAATGCTTCTCATTCCATTAATATATAGATTCATTTATTTATCATATCTAACATTCAAATCACTATATGATATTTATCACCATCAATCAACAATCCATACATTCCCCTTATCTACAATATATTAATTTACACTATGCAATGGGATCTTTACTATCTCCATCTAAATAAACATTCAAAAGTCATCTTATTTATTCTTTTATATACACACTGGGATATTCTCAATTACTTTTATTTAGACTATTAAGTCTAACCCCTTTACTAAGCTTAATTTTGATGATGAATGAGATTGAACAACTTAGTTTTGATGATGAACAAATAAATGAGTGAAGAATTAAGGTACTAATATATTACTTTCCAAGTGATGGAGAATTAAATATCAAAATAGATTAAAGAGAGTAACTGCTAGTAATAATAGGTGTTAATTATAAAATTATTACATTAACCCTTCAAAGGAAGATATTCAAAAGGAATGTTCAAATAAAAGGTCATTCAAAAATCACTAAGAACTAAATCAAAATCTATTTAGTGACTTGGCATGAAATTTATAAGTTAAGAAGAAATCAAGAATCAAATCAGAAGCATTCAGAAGTTATCGGACGTGTCTCAAAACCATCCCAGAAGTAGGTTAGAACTTCCTCAGAATCAAGACATAGCATTATTGCAAATCAGAGGATTCACAAAAGTTCTCTCAGAACCAAAGAAGCACGACAGAAGAATTATAGAAATTATTGAATTATATAATTAAATGTATATCAGGTTGAAATGCTTGTATTTTAGGGCAGACCCTATCGGATTTTTGGTAGGATATTTACCCTAGGAGTGAGGATTATAGGGAAATGACAGAGCAATAGTAGTATCCCACATCAGCCCTACTATGGGATGGTCAAAATGTATAGGCCCCATGGCAAGGCATTACAAAAATAAAATAAACAGACTTTGGTGGAAAGAAATCAAGATAGAGAAACTCTAGAGGATCAATTTCACTTATGTTTCAATCATGGTGTTTTCATCTCATCATATATTGATTGTTCTCTTGTTTTATAAATCAAGAATTCTAATTCACTAAACTCCTTCTCTTGAGTGCCAAGTCTAGTATTATTCTTAATATCCCAGTTTCTATATCCCTATAAAAATCAAAAGATAAAGAATACATTTAAGATCTGTGATTGTTTCGAATGATTTTACAAAACCTAAAAGCTCTCTTGAATCATCTAGAATTTCATTTTATGATGCCTAGATCCTATTTAGGATTATCTCTCTTGAGTGTCAAATCCCAAATATAAAATCATTCAATTGATGGCCAATAAATTGAAAGTATTAAGAATAAGACATCACAAACAAACCAATGAAACCTATCAATAATATAACTAATTAATCACACCATAATATCTACATAAGATCCATCTCTCCTCTAGAAAGAGGAGTTTAGCTAATCATAATGACATAAAAATAATCCCAAGTATTCTAAACATGATTTCCATAATAAAAAAAGAACAAAAAAGAATAATAAAACTCTGAGTTGATGTTGACCTCCCTCTAAGCATTGCACCACAATTCTTCTAATCTTGAACTCCTCTACCAAACGTTTTTATTTTTGTGTTAAAAACCCTTTAAATAACCTAATTTAGAGTTACTTTATACTTTCATATGGATTCATATAGTGATTTTTGCATAAAATATGCAAATTACCAAAATTAATGCACTTCCGCCCTAACTGGGCACTGCAACATCCAAAATCTGTTCACCAGAGATAGGTTTAGTATTTCCACCATAGATTTCTCATATAATCTTAGAATCATGTGATTCTTAATGTTCCAAAAAAATAATTTTAATGGATAAAACTTTCATGTTGACCACATTTTCCAAATAAGCCTCTATCTATGACAAACATTGGTTACAAGTGATGCCTTCGTCATATTCAATGGGGCTAAAGTCTAAGATAGTGCAGTGTTTTAGCCTTAACTTCCACATTTGATCACCAAATCTTATGATTCTTATTTTGTTGGACATATAACCTGAAGGGATGAAACTTATATGTTAAACATTTTCTTGAATAAGTCTCCATATGTATAAAAACTTTCCTTGAAGTGACGCCTTTTTCATAATCAACTATGTAGGCAGATTTGCACGTCTGAAACTAAAATGAACTTCATTTAGTGCAATATTTAATCAGATGTGATGAATTCATGCTAATTAAGGATTCAAAATATGTAAATTTTTTGTATTAAAATATGCATAGAATTCAATAGGTTGAGGCAATTCTTCTTCAATTTCATTTGACTGATTAGGAGCGCCACTTCCTTCAAGATTTTTAATTTCATAGAAAGGAATATCCCTTTCCACCTCACCCTTATTGGGAAAATTATTCTCTAAGAATGTCACATCTCATGATTCCAACTCAATTATGCTTCCATCCTCATGTTCGCCAATAAACATATACCATTTGAAGTGTTCAGAGTATCTTCTAAAGATACATTTCTTCCCTCTTGGCCCCAATTTGCCATATTTTAGAGAGGGATTGTGGACATGAATACCCGACCCCCAAGGTCGTAGATTACCTAGATCAAGCTTTCTTCCCATCCATATTTCTTAAGGTGTACAAACCATTGGTCCCTAATTACATGGTAGCTCAAGAAGGAGGGGGGGGCTTCTAAAAATTTTGGCCAATAAATGATTATATGTGCTTAAAGTGAAAAGGCAGGTGACTTGTAGCACATACACAATATTTTTATAGTGGTTCAGCCGTTCTTGGGTTCCTACTCCACTTCTTTGAGTTAGTCTTATTATTTTGACAAGCTCGCCAACAACTTAATAGTTTTCCAAGTTCACCAGAAACTCCTACACGTTGGTTTTTAAGCTTACCAACTAACTTACTGGTTTTCAAAGCTAACTAGAAACTTTCACAAACAGTTGGTTTTATCAAGCTTACCAACCAACTCTTGGTTTTTCAAAATAAAGTGTACAATTAAAATGCCTCTTATTTTAGGCTAATATGTATGAAAGCTAAAGCTTAATTAAAAGAATAAAGTAAGCAATTAGATCAGATTCAAACTCCTTTTGAAGTTGATGTAGATTAGTTGTTGAAGATTCTGAAAGCTTTGACAGTGATGTAGCAGATGGCATTGAATGATGAAAAGCTATGAATGCTCTTCTCTTAATCAACAAAATGATTTTCAATGTAATCTATCTTAGTTATCATAGTTGTTTTCTTAATCTAGTTTATATAGGATTTGAAGTTTTAGCCATTGCAACCTTTAGCATCATTTTCAAACAAGTTAGGCAGGTTTGGTGATGACTTTTGTGCATTGTCGGACTTCAAAAATTCTGAGCAGAGTGCTTAGAACTTCTGTGCTTTGGTTTATACCTTAACAAAATTTTTGAAGTGGTTCTATGGAACTTCTATGGTTAGTAGATTTTTGATAGTTTCCTCTTCAGAATTTCTGTCTATTGTCTTATTCTTCAACGGTCATTGATGAGTGGATTTCATTCACTCATAAGATACGTTTTTATACTTAGATATTTGTTATTCTTATGCAATTGTGTT
>JAYJMB010040760.1:0-32427 GCA_036873735.1 Pouteria campechiana
ATAATAAATACATCAATATCTATAGATAATAAATTAGTAGCATCTAAAAAGCAATCGGTGCTAAAATATTCTACTACTAATCCACCTAGACCCATTCTTAAATGGGTACCAAAAATTATAGCTTGACCCTATTATTACATGCGTGATTGAGAGCCATAAGGAGTAGCAAATGATATATTGATAGTGTTTGCTCAAGACACATGACAAGAAAGAAGGATCTATTCATAGAATTAAAAATTAAAAATAGAGGAACAGTTACCTTTGAAGATAATGGAAAAGGTAAAGTAGTTGTGATTGGTAAGATTAGCAAGCTCCCTCTATCACTATTTCAAATATTTTACTAGTAGAAAGATTAAAATACAATCTTTTAAGTTTAAGTCAATTATGTGATAATGGTTACAAGGTTGTGTTTGAATCAAATATATGTTCTATAATAGATAGTTCAAATTCAGTTGTAGTAATTTATAAAAGATATGGAAATATGTATTTAGTAGATTTGAATGATATCCAAGTTAAATGTCTTGTTGTAAATAATGAAGAATCCTTATTGTGACATAGAAGACTTGGACATACCAACAAATTCATGATTGAAAAACTATACAACAAAAATTTTGGTGTTGGCTTACCCAAACTAAAGTTTGACCAACATGGATTGTGTGATGCTTACTTAAAAGAAAAGCAAGTTAGAGAATCTTTCAAATCTAATAAAGAAGTATACATAACTAAACCACTTCAATTGCTACACATGAATCCTGTTGGACCAACAAGAACTAGAAGTCTTGAAGGGAAACATTATGCATATACCATTGTGGATGATTATTCTAGATTTATCTAGATAATGTTTCTAGCTTTCAAAGATGGAATCTTTTCATTCTTTGAAATATTTACCAAGGATGTCCAAAATGAACAAGATTCTCATATAGTAGCCATAAGAAGTGATCATTGTGGAGAATTTGAAAACCAAAAATTCACTACTTTTTGTGAAAGCAATAGAATTTTGCACACATTCTCTATACCAAGAACACCTCAATTTTTTTGGGTTGAAGCTATAAATACTTCATGCTATATTATTAACAAAATCTTTGCTAGATCAATACTCAAAAAAACTCCATTTGAATTATTTTGTGGAAGAAAGCCATACATTTCTCATTTCCACACGTTTGGTTGCAAATGTTTTATTCTTAGTAATGGGAAGGAAAACCATGGTAAATTTGACAGTAAATTTGATGAAAGCATTTTTCTTGGTTATTCCATTGTTATTAAGGCATTTAGAGTCAACAATCTGAAACATAAACCTATAAAGGAATCCATTCATGTAAAATTTGATGAAAGTACTAACCCCTCTAGAAAGTTAAGCGATTTTGATGTTGAGACTAAAGAACTCACAACATCTGTGGAGAAAATAAAAATACAAGATGAAGACAAAGATTCTTCACAATCAAAAGCACAAAAAGATGATGAAGAAACAGATGATAGACCATCCATTAATGAAGTAAATGATAAAGGTAACAATTCCCTTCCAAAGAAAACCAAGCAATTGGTGATATTTATGATAGAGTGAGAACTAGATCTTCATATTATCAAATATGTGGTAATTTTGTTTTCATTTCTCAACTAGAACCAACTTGCATATATCAAGCTTTAGAATATGAAAACTAGATTATAACTATGCAAGAAGAATTGGGTCAATTCAAACATAATAATGTGTGGAGACTTGTTCTAAAACCCAACCATCAATCTGTAATAGAAACTAAATGAGTTTTTAGGAATAAATTAGATGAATCTGTTATGGTAATAAGAAATAAATCAAGATTAGTAGCAAAAGGATACTGTCAAGAGAAAGAAATAGACTTTGAAGAAGCATATGCTCTTATTACCAAAATTGAAGCTATTAGAATGTTACTAGGATTTGCATCTTTCATGATTTTCAAGCTTTATCAAATGGATGTTAAAAGTGCATTGCTGAATAGTTTCATTAATGAAGAGGTTTATGTAGAACAATCTCCTGGGTTTTAAGATCCTTATGATTCAAACCATGTTTTCAAACTCAAGAAAGCTCTTTATGGATTAAAACAAGCTCCTAGAGCTTGGTATGAGAGATTAAGTAAATTCTTAATAGAAAAAGGATTCACTAGAGGTATAATAAACATCACACTTTTTATTAAGCATGAAAAAAGTAATATGCTAATTGTTCAAATTTATGTGGATGATTTTATATTTAGTGCAACTAATGATAAATTATGTCAAGACTTCTCTAAAGTAATGTAGGGAAAATTTGAGATGAGTTTAATGGGTGAGATGAACTTCTTTCTAGGACTTCAAGTAAAATAGATAAAGGAAGGAATCTTTATCCATCAAGCAAAATACACCAAAGAATTACTCAAATAATTTGATTTAGAAGAAGGAAAACCATTGTCACACCAATGAGCACATCCAATAAAATGGACACAGATGAAAAAGGTAAATTTATTTATCAAAAACTCTATAGAAGTATGATAGGATCTCTTTTATATTTAACTGCAAGTAGACTAGATATTATGTTCAATATCTACATATGTGCACAATTTCAGTTAGATCCTAAAGAATCCCATATAATTACTATTAAAAGAATATTTAGATATCTTTTAGATACTCTAAATCTTGAACTATGGTATCCAAAAACTTCAAACTTTTAACTAATAGGGTACTCTGACTCAGAATTTGCAGGATATAAGGTAGATAGAAAGAGTATCTCAAGATCATGTCAATTTCTTGGAAGCATGATCATATCATGGTTCTCCGAGAAACAAAAATGTATTGCTTTATGAACTGCTGAAACTGAATATGTAGCTATAGGTAGTTGTTGTGCACAAATTTTATGGATGAAATAACAATTGAATGATTATGGTTTAAAATATGTTGATACTCCTATTAGATATGATAATACTGGTGCAATAAATTTGACAAAGAATCTAGTGTTGCATTCTAGAACTAAATATATAGAAGTCAGATATCACTTTATTAAAAATCATGTATAAATCCATGACATCTGCTTAGAATATATACTAATTGAAAATCAGTTAGCAGACATTTTTACAAAACCGCTTCCAGAAGATAGATTTTGTAAAATTAGAAGAGAACTTGGTGTACTAAATACATGGGCATGAAATGCATATTATATGATTTAATACTAATACAATATTATTGATCACATTAAGATGCCTAAGATCATTCATAAATGTTAATTAAAATGCTTCAGAAGTAATTCAAAAATTCTAAAATAACAATTAGAATGCGTCAAAAGTGATTCAGAAACTCTGTTACATCACTTAGCATGATTCATGATAAACTCAAAAAATTTGATAAAACATTCAGAATTTTTCAAAAGTAACATAGAAGTTCTTGGTGTGTTGTCGTAGGCAACCAAATTTAGAACCTTACTCCAAGTAAATTATCTGTTTTAGTGTGAGTAAGGGTCGATCCCACGGAGAGTGTATAACTTAATTTTATGCAATGTGCACAAGAATGGGGGAAGTTTTAACTATAATAAAGACAGTGTCATAAAAGAAATCTATCAGAGAAGAAAACCTTGATTCAAGTCAACATTCATGACCAAAATCTCATAACTGATCATTGACGCAATTATAAATCAATTCACTCTTTGAATATTTACCATTGGGAGTATTTTTTTCCTATCTCTCCTTCAATATAATGAATTAGAAACCAACATTCTAATTAACCCTAACTACTAAATAACCCCAGACTAGCGCTAAAGGTTTCATCTAATAGCAGCATTAAGATTTATAGAGATTGGTAAAGCTAAACAACACAAGCACCAGTAGTTGCATTTAATTTTATCAAATATTCTTCCTAAGATTTAATAACTATAACAGTAGAAAATTATTAAACCCTAGTTGCTTTGCAAATTAGAGGGATCAAACAATTATGGATTTGATATCTAATCTAGTAATAGATTGTAATAAATAATAAACTAGTAGGCCTCTTAGCAATTAAACATAACAATCATAATCATGAATAAAGAAGAACATTGAATACTCAAAGTATAAATTGAATAATCAAAATTAATTAGATCTAACAATATATTGATTATGAGTCTTCAGTCTCCTTAAATTAAATAATAAAAGTTTAGCCATGCAGGGTCATTAAATCCCAAAGAAAGTAAAATAGAAAAGAGAGAAGAAGAATATTCTCTGTCAAAAGCCGCCAAAATGTGTTGGCCAGATGTTGGCTCCGCCGACACCACCATACTGTCCAATGGTTGGGTGTTTAAAGAGGTGTTAGTGTCGGTGGTGCCAAATGGGCGTCGGTGGCTTCGGTTCGCTGCCTCCAATGCTGCTTTGCTCCTTTACTTCTCTTTTGCATTTCATCTTACCTTTTGCTTTCTTTCTCTCAGTTGCCCTTGATACAATCCTTATCTCTCAAAACTAAGTTGTAGAACTTTTTCTTATGTTTTGAGAACATCTTTAATCATCTCAATCAGAGGTCAGATGAGAGATTTATTCCCAAAATACGGAGTGATGCTGAAGTTGTCCAAAATCCTTCAATTGACTTCTTTTTGTACTTAACCACTCTAATTGTCTCCTAAATCAAAATATAAGAATAATGAGTATATTTAAGAATCAAATAGGTATAAAAGATTAAGTATTAAGGAAATAAAATGTGATCTTTTGCATTTTCATCAAATTTCCCCACACTTCACTTTTGCTCGTCCTTGGGCAAAACTCAAATTTGCTCTCTCCAAAAAGAACATTAAAGTTGCAATTATCATAAACAAAGAACAATCAAACTCTTTAAAACTCATAACACTTTATGAATAACTCATTCTCACACAACTTATAATCACTCCATAAGCATTCTCTCTTGAAGATAGATTAAACTAAATAAGTAGAACCCTCATGGAAATAAACACTCTACTCTCATGTGTTTGAAGGGTATATATACTGTTCAAATTCATTTCAATGACAATCATCTACCAAAAACTTGCATATGTTCTCATTCTCCATCACTGGGATCACATGCACATCATGAATCATAAGGACTTTTCATGGGTCATAATGGGGTTTAGGGTAAATGTGAGAAATATTTGGGAATGTAGCTCAAAAGCCACTGAAATTAGTGAAGCATAAATAAATCAACTCAATCTCGAATATATAAGACGTGTGTAAAGCCACTAATTTCATCCAGCATCTTTCACCTTTGAATACATGATGTATAAACATACCCCTTCCTTTGGAATTTTGATATTTTTTTCTTTTCTCTTTTTCTTTCACTTTGACTTTTTAAAAAAAATAACATGTTCTATTTCACCAATCATAGTCATTCCATAAATTTTGACACCCCCACACTTTATTTCTTGTACATCCATACGTAACACAATGATGACCCATGCTCCACTAGATCTATAGCTTAGGTAAAGATATTATTTTTCTAGGTTTCAAGCTTGTAACATAGGTTCACAATAAAAATCTATAAAGCTCAAAGGGGCTCAACATAAGGAAAAATTAGTCACAAGGTAGGCTATTTAGCTCATGTAGTTCAAAACAAAGATGGCCTTAATCATGTTCATATATGCATGCATCAATGTGATCTCAAAGAGAATCAAGGCAAGTTCTAGAGAATCAAATCCATGGAAGAAATCTCTCATGAAGAAAAAGAATGAGATTAATATGGATGTGTCAATTTAGAGGCTCAAAATCTCACCAGCTTTTATCTACGAAATTTAGTTGTCACCATTCTCAAGGAAAATAACTGAACCAAGCAATTGCAAATTGAAAGATTACTTATTCAATCATGTTATGAATTTTTCAAGCTTAGTTAAATCTTGCTCATACATCCTCAACCTCAAATCATCAGAAATCACCAAAACAAAGGGTAAAACTGACTCTCTCTCAATTTTTTTAAAAAAATAGAAACAAAAATAAAAATAAAAACACAAAAATACAACCTAAACCTCAATCCCCTCTTCCATACTTAAAACTTACATTGTCCCCAATGTAAGGTCAAATGTGTAACGCCTTGCCCACCCGAGGCCGTTACTCCATTTTACCCCATAAATCCAGTATAATTACACAAACTTTTCCACTTCCAGGGTGGGTTTCTCTAATACCATTTTCTAATTTACTTAATTTTTATAAGAAATTGGATAAAGCCTCACCTATAATGGGGCTATCCACCTAGGGTACAAACATTCAACATTCAATATAATACAACTTTTCAATTAAAATTCATAAATAAGAATTTAAAACACTCCATAATTCCTCCATTCATTCATACAACACCCCTAACTCCACAGGCTCCTCCCAGGACCTGTATCAGACCATGATGGCATTACACCTTAGGAGAAATATATCATACTATCATCATATTATACATCATCTACTAGACATGCCAATACTTTACTTTATACATCCTTTGAATTTTTTAAACTATAATTAAACTATCACATTATAAATTATAATGATACACCAATACAAAATGGGATTCCAATCCCAATATACAATCACACCATCTAGAGATCTTTAGTCTTTCTCTCATACATCCTTTGTTTGTCCTATCAACCAAAAATTTAAGAAAGGAGGCGTAAGTCCAAGCAACTCAGTATGTACTATTAATGAACAATAATAATAAATCATGATTAATACACATGTTCTAACCTAGTACATGAATTAAAAGAACACAATCTAAATATGTTCAAGAGGCTCAACTCCTCCTCAATCCAATACAACACCCTAAGCTCTTCAGGCGTATACAATCATAGCCATAACTATAATATACTTCCATCTCATCCTGAGATGTATAATACAAAAACAAACATACCATGAGGCTCAAATCCTCATACTATCCATACACATTCTATCAATATAACCCAGGGATATCATCCATCCCCTCTATTTTTATACATTCTTATCACAAAACTGGGATATTCCTATCCCTTTCATGTAGAAGATATTCATACACAAGGATGAGTATAATATAAGGTACTTTATAGCTCCTCATTCATTTCAATCTAAGGAATATTCTCTATCCCTTTTTATATTATGCATATATACTATTTGTGGGATAATTCATATCTCATTACATTTATACAATCACATACTGCCATTCTCTACATACTCGAGGAATATTCACTATTCTTCAATACACATGTATTTACGAAATAGATAAATATTATTCTTAAACAAACACAGGATATCCACAATCCCTCATCTAAAACATACATGCCCAGAACAAATATGGAATATCCACCATCCCCATCCATTCATTCAAAACATACAAGGGGCTGCCTACTTTCCTCAGGTCTCGAGCTCCACCCATTTTCTCAAGCTTTGTCTTTTCATCCTTCTTAGATCATCTTGTATACAGTCAATGCCAATTATAATAAATCATTCATCGCTAATCTCCAGCTATAATCATCAAACACACAATAAACACTAATTAACTTAGGGTTTCTCCATAATTTTCATAAGAACCCTTCTTGTTTAACATGTTTATCTTGTACCTTACGTGATTATCCTTTAAACAATATATAAATAACTCAATTAAACTTTTAATCTAATCAATTTATGGCTTACATAGCCCATTCACAAACATCCTCTTTAAACCCTAACTAGGGCATAGCCCAAAACTCGATTCTACTGGTCCAAACCACTCCATACATATTCTAAAATATACTAATCATGTCATTAATCATTTATCTTATGATAATTTAAAAAAAATCATAAAATCCTCAAATTTCACTATTCACAAAAACCCTAATCATGCCAAATCCCAAATTTCTCAAGCCAAATCACAATAATTACTTCATTAGATCTTTCCCTTATATGAAAAGGAAAACTATCAGCATGCTATTCATTTGAATGCAAATATCAAGCTAATATATCTTATTGTTATGAACAATGTGTATCCTAGAAGAGGAGCTACTAGTGATGTTTCTAAGAAAGATGCTAGAATTATATGGGCATTAAAGAATAGAAGAAAACTGAATCTAGCTAGACTGATGGTAGATCACATTCACTTGATCAAGAGCACCACAAGATTTCCCTTACCTTATGGAATAGCTCTAACTAAGCTGATGAGGGAAGCAGGAGTAGATTTCTCAAATAAAAATGAAGAGCTTCAAAGAAACACAAACACATTGGATGAAAAGTCTCTGAAAAGAATGGGCTTTAAGCCAACTGCACACGGTTGGATCACTAAAAAACCAAGAAGTGCAACTCAATTAAAGGGATCCAAACTTGAAGAAAGACCATAAAGAGGAGATGTCATAGAACAGGTTAATGAACCAAGGCAAGAACTCTACTCTTATGAAGAAGAAGAAATAATAGAAAGATAAGAGTTCTTGAATCGAAAAATAGAAGCAAAAGAAGAATTCTCCAACAGAGAAGATGAATTAGAAGCTGAGAGAATAGAAGAAGTTCCAAGAGAGGAACAAAGAACTATCATAAAAGAAGTATTGGAAGAAATTTTGAAAGAAAATGTATCTAAAGAAACAACAACAACAACCATGCCAAACTCCTATAAGATCCCCGTCACCCATTAGACACTCTCATACTCATCAACCATCCACCTCATCACTTCCCACTACACAACCCATCTTAAAGAACCTAGAGGATAGAATTACAATGGTTGAGCACTACTTATCTACTCTAGCTCTCCAAATGAGTATGATGGATCATAATCTTTCCACCACCATGCTATCTATGATCCTGAGAGCTGATAAGATTGACCAGAGACTTAATTCTCTACAAGCTCTAGCAAAATCATCCAAAGGTCAAGCCTATCATCCTCACTTCTCACCACCTCATCCTCATTTCTCTCCACCTCTAACTCACTTTCCATCACTTCTCTCCAATCAGAACTAATACCCCAATAACAGTGATGTCTTCTCCTTCACATTCATCTCCTCATTCATCATCATCTTCTGTTATTCCAAAGGTTGCTCAACTCGTGAGCCAACCTACTGACATCACTTTCTCCACTCCTCCAATACAACCATCATCATTAGTTCCACCATTCCCAGAGGATTATCTTTCCAATCCTCATTGAGCCATTGTTAGATATGGAAAGTATTCTATTATTATACCAATTTCTAAATGGTACTTTCTTCCCCCAGGAACATCTAATGAACTGGGCTTCACTAAAAAGGATCTTTATTTGTCAGAAGAACTAATTCCTGAATGAATTGATGAAATCCCTAAAAAATGTGATACACCTTCAATTCGTCGACGACCTCCTCGATAACTCCTCCTCAAACTCCTCTAAAACCAACTCTTGATAATCCTGACATTCTCATTCATATTGCCAATCCAATCAAGATGACTTTCTCTAAGTTTAGGAATAAAACCAAAATCAATTTTGAAGTTACTAGAATGTTTCACTCTCAAAACATCATTATACCCCCTCAAGAACTACCATTTTCAGAACTTAAGGATCCTAACATTCTACACAAGATTCATCTTCTTCCCAATCCTCCATTGACTCCCAAAGGTCACACAATTCACATTCCTAATAGAGAGTTAATTCTTCAAGAGTATTCTGAGAAACGTCTTTAGTTGCTTCCAGTATCAAAACTAATTAGAAAAGTGTTTCCATCTCCCTCAGGTCCTAATCAATTCTTTATTCTCGTTAGGGAAGAATTCTCTTTTTACAACAATTTCAACCTAGAAGCCATTGCTGACAATCTTCCTCTTTCATATCCTCAACTTTCAAATCCCTCTATTCAAGATAGAATAAGATAAATAAAACCTCCACCAGTTACTTATCAAAAACCAAAATCCTCACTACCACCTTCTACTAACTCTAAACCAAAACCATAAATCAAACCATCCTCTTCAAAACAGCCTTCATTTTCCAAACCTAAGAGGAAGCCAAGAATTCCACCTGCCAAGGAACACAAAAAAACTCCTATTGAAAGAATAATCATGTACTATCAGGAGTATACAGCTAAGATGAATGCAAACATAGAAAATCTTCTAAAAGGGCTTCCTGCAATCTTTCTTGAACTGGTAGATCCAAAGTTTTGAGAAAGAATTGATTTTATCTATGTATCAAGTTGTGGAACTATAGCTTATACACATGAACCTCCTATAGCAGTTCCAAAGGATCCATTTTTTATACTATCTCCTCCAACAAAAAAACCTAGAACATCCAAGCCCTCTGCTACACCATCATCCTCTCAACCCAAGCCACCTCTTCCACCTCTCAAAGATCTTTCTCAAGACCTACCTAAGAAAACCTAAACTAACCAAATAATACTACTGCCTTTTACATTTTTTTCTGATGTAACTTTTGATTGAACATTTTTGTAATTTCTTTGATGTATATACATTGTATCTAAAAATTTTTGATTAATGACAAGTTCAATATATATGAATTTTTTTTATCCATGAATATTACTTGTTTTCACCTTTTTGATTATGACAAAAAGGGGAAGAAAATGTGAATTTATAAACAGGGAGAAAATAGTATAAGAATGAAAATTTCTATTATTTGAAATACAGTTATAATTATGTGCATCAATTCAAGGGGAGCTACACAAAATTAGTTAATAGAAATTTTATTAAAATATCTACAAATTAAGTTACTTAAGTTTATTGTTAAAAAAGTTTTGAAAGGTATATCACTCACTATTCTATCATCATCAAAAAGGGGGAGAATGTTGAACATACTATCTAGCTTGATTTTGATAATAAACATCCTTAACCAAGTATATTTTGTTGATGAGCAAAGACATGAGTGAAATATTAAGGCACTAACAATCTATTTTCAAGTATATTGCAGAAATATTAACTCATACTCAACTTGAGAATAACATTCATGATCATAATAGGAAGAAACAAAGTAAATGTTCTTTTAAAATTAAGTATATAAATTTTATATATACTTAAAATAAGAAAATATAAATTTTAAAGTCTGGAAGACATGCTTCAAAGCCAACAAAAGCATCTTCAGAGTCATTACAACGAGCTTCAGAGTAAAATGGAACACTTCAAAGTCATCACAAGAGTACTTTGGAGTAAACAGACAAGCTTCGGATAAGTTTTGGAGTAAACATGGCATATTTTGGAGTTGATTGGGAAGCTTCAGAGTCAGCCCAAGACAAGCTTTGAAGACTTCACAGCAAGCTTTGGAGTTAATTGGAATAGCTTCGGAGTCCTCACAATGTACTTCGGAGTCATCACAAGCACACTTCGGAGTCAACAGCAAAGCTTCAGAACTATCACGGTGTACTTCAGAATAATTATAGCAAGCTTCGAAATTGTCAAGTATGCTTTAGAGTTATCATGGAAGTTTCAGAGTTATCACGGTACACTTCGGAAACAATAGGACAAGCTTCAGAGTTAATCAGTTACCCTTTGGAGTAAATTATGCTTCAGAGACTTGGAGTCATATTTCGGAGTAATTCAAACAAACTTCGAAATTCATTAGACTTGCTTCAGAGTCCACAAAGCCTCACTTCGGAGATAATAACCAAGCTTTGGAGTCACCTTTCTGAAACATTAAAAGCTCAGAAAAATCTGAACTCCTCTCTACAAAGGACTGTCGTAATCAAAAAGGCTTACTATAATTTTGGAGAATCTGAAGAAAACTAATCAGAACATCCAAAATCAATTAAGACATCATCTGTTCAGTCATCTCTTCAAACTAATTGAAGAAGCAACTTCAAAGCATCCAATACAAAAGTGAACATTGAGAAAAGTCAGCGATAGAGTAGCAGACTAATACCAGATTGCAGCAAAGTCAGATGTCAGATAAAGTGTAAGATGAAGAAAAATATTTTTGAATGTTTAAATGTCTGCCAAAGTTAGCAATAGAAAAATCTGTCTTAGCCTATAAAAGAGATATTTAGAAGCAAAAGACAATAATGTTTTTTGAACGTATTGAATATACAAGAAATACAAAGAAGAGCATTCAAAATCTTCCTTCAAAGTTCAACTCCGTCAGCTACAACTTTGTCAGAAGCTCTCAAAGTCTAAATCACTTATCAATCAAGGAGTTTGAATCTTTTACTCTCATCACTTATTCTTTTACTAAAAATTCAGAATTTTATGTACAAGTCTACCTAAGTAAGAGGCATTAATCTGTACACTTTATTTTAGTATTTGGTAACATAAGCAGAGTGCTTAGTGTTTATGTATTAAGATAAGCAAGTAAGGAACTTGCAGAAAGGATACAAGTTCATTGGTGAGCTTTGAAAACTAATAAGTTGTACAACTTTCTGGTTAGCTTGGAAAACTAGTAAGTTGGTTGGTAAGCTTATTGTAAAACCAATGTGTATTTGATCAGGTTGATCAAAGTGTTAGTGGAACCTGAGATCAGTAGAGGAGACTGTCTCATAGAAGTGGAGTAGGACCCTAGGAATGGTCTAACCACTATAAAAATCTTGTGTTTTGTATTGTGTAATTTATTCTATTTATTCATTCAGTACTTTGATCTTTTAATTTGGCCAAAAGTTTTAAAAGCTCAATTCAACCCCCCTCTTGAGCTATCATTTTGCAAGGGACCAACACCTTGGTGGCAAAGCAGAGCCTGGCGTGGCAAAACATAATTGGCATGGCGAAGCCTTTATGGCATGGCAGAGCTTGGTGTTGCAGAGTAAAATTGGCATAGTGGAGCCTCTCTTGGCATGGTAAAGCCATGGTGGCGTGGTGAGGCCTTGTCACTGCTAGAATTTAATTGAGGTATTTTTGGAGTTATTAATTGCATTTTTAATTTTGAATGGTCCAACCAAGATTATTTGGATGGTCCATAAAAAATACCAATTAAGATGATTGATTACTTATCTTGGCCCACTCTTTGTGTGATCTAAACTGCTCCTTGTGTAAACCAAGGCACGTGATTTTAAGCTATCCAACAACAGGTTGTGCCCCAGCTTTAATATTAGGTATCAGTGGCTCATATTACAATGGTTGTAGACTTATCTAGTTAACTTCAAGATTTGAATGGTTGTAGGTTTATCTAGTTAACTTAGTTTTCTCCTTCTTTATTCAAAGAAAGCAAGCTTTGTTGTTGCATTTGTTTCTTCTGATACTCTTCCCCTTTCATACCTATATTCATGTTGATGTAAAGAAGTAGACAAGAATGGCAACCTATGATTTCTAACCAGTTCTTTGATAGGTTTTGTTTGCTGAAATTGTCTAGTTTGAGTTAGGGGTGTGAAGGACATAATGGTTCTTTATTCAAGATCAATTTTTTTATATTTTGAGATTAATTCCCTCTTGTTGCTTCGCAATTGAGATGTCATTGTCTGGGTGTTCAAGTCTGACTACTTGGTTGATGTCTACCTTCATGCACTTGCTCTTTCAAGTTGAAGAGAGTTTCCATATCCTTGCTGGATGTTGGAAGAATCATACAATCTGAGAATCTGCTTGCACACAATGATTATCAAGGGTACACATAGATCTATAATCCAGAGAAGGGACCATGGACTGAACTTAGCCTACTAGATGTAATGCAAATACTTGGTCATGCAAGGAGACTTTCAAAAAAGTATTCTAATGTTTCTATTTATTCTTTTATCATTTGTAATGGATTATGTACATTACCAAAATACTTAATTTGGATGCATTTTTCAATACAATTTGAGATAGTTGATTCAATTCATAATTATGTTGCTTTCAAAATGTAATTGGCAGTTGAAAAGCATTACAAGTGTCACTTTCTTACTTTTTCATTTAACCTGAATTCAACCCTAACTTGACCTACTAAATTTGGGTTTGGGTTGAGGTTTTAAAATTAGGATTAGGTTAGGGTTAGGGTTGAGATTTTAGACTTTGAGTTAGGGTTAGAGTTGACCTCAACCTGATCCCAAATTGCCTGAGTTGCACCCTTAGGAATATCCTTCAGAATTCATGTAGGATGGCATTATGGAGTTGACCAAATAGATCACTATAATTATTCATATAGCCCACTCTGATACTAATTGTTAGTACCTATCAAATGGTGGCTCAAGAGGGGGGTGAATTGAGCCTTTAAAAATTTTGGCCAAGTTCAAAAGGTAGTGCAGAAATAAAATAGGAAAGATCACTAAGACAATGATTTTTATAGTGGTTCAGCCCTTCACCTAGTACCTACTTAACTTCTCTAAATTAGCCTCTCTTGCTAGGCTCAAGTTCCAATAACACTTGCTGGTTTCAAAGCTCACCAATAAACTTATACACGTTAGTTTACAAAGCTCACCAACAACTTATATATGTTGGTTTTCAAAGTTCACTATTCAAAGCTCACTAACTTATGAGAAAATAATAAATAATGTGTACGTAAGTGAATGCTTCTAGATAGGCAGAGTGTACAAAGTGTAGTGATAAAAAACATAATGAATATGGCAATAAAGAACAATAAAGATTAGACTCCAAGTATTGTTGAATGATATTTTTTGAATGCTTGTTGGAATGTTGCGCTATGGAGCTGATCTCGTGGAGTTAAATTTGAGAGCTTCAGTAAATGCTTGAGTGAACATTTTCTTATCTCTCTTGTTCTCAGATCTATATTTCTAAGATGTTTGATGAATCTTCCTTTTATAAGCTATAAAACACATCTTAGCTATAATGAGTATTTTGGATAGCTTTTCGATCATTTGAAAAAGTAGATTTAAAGTCTCATCATTTTTTCTTCTTCTGACCAACTTTAGAACTTCCAAGTTAAGTATTCAAAACTTTTGAGCTTCATGTACCTGTTAATTATCGTTGTGCATTTAATGCAGAACTTCTGAGGTTCTTCTGTTAAACTTCTAAGCAAGTGGTAATGACAACATTTAAAACGATTGATCATTTCAGGTTCTTCTCAAGGTTAATTCTTGTTTATGACACATTCATCAGTCATGTTCTTGCTTCTATGAAACTTTTGATGATTTTTTAGATGATTGAATTTTTATTTTTGATGAACTTTTTAAGTCATGGCTTTTTGAAAATGCCTTTGAAGAGCTTCTGAGAAACTTTTGAGGTTAGTTTCTGAAGCTTGAATTTTGCTTCTAATAAGCTGCTTGAATCTTATCTTGGCTTCTGATTAGAGTGTGACTTTGAAGTTGCTTTTAACATCCTTCTAAATGCAGAACGTCTTTAGAATTATTTCTGAAGGTTTGAGAATGCTTCTAATCTATTTCTGGAGGCATGAGAAATCTTTAGAAATGATCCTGAGGTTCATGCCTTATCTTTGAAGAGAATCTAAAGAACTTCTGATTGCAGAAACTATTTTTGAAGTAGATCATTCTACTTCTGAAGTATTTCTGGAGACTTGGGCATGCTTTTGAGCTACCTCTGAATTATTTTTGAAGTTCTTTCTGTTAAACTTCAAATTACAAAAATATCTTCTGCATTGGTACTGATTCACTTCTGAGCGTATTCAGAAGTTCTTATTGACGAGCTTCTGAGTGCAGAGATTTCATTCTGTTTTACTTTATCAATCTTTAGAAACATCTCTGAGACTTGGAAGCATTTCTGAAGTTCTTCTGAAGAACTTATGAATGCAGAGAATTCCTTTGAAGTAGAATGTTTAACTTTGGAAGTATTTCGGGAATACTTTTGAATGACCAGTAAAGTGTGATATTATTTCTGAGTTAGTTCTAAGACTTACGCCTTGTCTCTGAGGAGGTTCTGAGTTATCTCTAAAGGGGTTCTGAAGTACATCTGGTTACTTTTGAACGCTTTGAGCTTTACATCTTATCTCTGAAGAAATTCTGAACTTCACTCATTATCTTCTAAAATGCTTCTTATCTTCACGCTTTGTCTTATGAAATACTTCTGAGTATTTCTGAAATACTTCTAAAGATTGGAATTAATACTGAAGTTACTTTTGATGATGTTCTTAGTTGCTTCTAAGCTTCTGACGATGTTCTAAGTAACTTCTGAAATACTTTTGAAGCTTTGAAAATAGTTCTTAAGCTTACGCCTTGTTTTTGAATACTCATGAAACTTGGAATTTCTTTAGAAATATTTCTGAAGTTTGAGGTGTTTCTATATAAGCATTCTTTTAAATTATCTTTCTATGAAATCTCAATGCGATAAGCTTTAAACTTGATAAAAATACAATTAACATTGTTTATCACATGTAGTTACTCTCCTTAATAAATTAATATTGCATCACTTAAAAAGTAATCAGTTAAAACCTTAACTCTTCACTCATATATTTACTCATCGTCAAAACTTAGTTGCTTAATTACATTTATCATCAAAATCAAGCTAAGTAGGAAGATTAGACTCAATAATTCTTCTTTTAGGAGGACTAATGTTAGAAAACCATAACATGAATCAATCGTATATGGGTGTATTTGGAAATAGGGATTGAAGGGGGAGTGGGAGAAAAATTTAAAAAGCAGGCTTTTTAATAGAAATATATGATAATTGGAAATATAAATATTAATGAAGATAAATAAAGTTATTGGGTAATTAAAATATCAAATCACATCAAAAAGTATAAAAATGGATGAAAAAAGGTAAAAAAGTTTTCAACCCATTTTTTTCCCATTCCCAAAGGCCCCCTAAAGGTCAAATATTTCAAAAGTTGAAGGGCCACATCAGATCTTTTTTTCATCAAGGAACTGCTCCTTAAAAATGGATCCATATAAAGGATATTTTCTAGAAAATCAAAAAGTCCACAACAATTGTTGAGATATATTCCAACTAAGAAACCTTTCTTAACTAAAATGATTCCCATATAAATCTCCATACTCTATGAGCTCTAACCCAAGCTCAACCATAAATACACAATCATGCACGACCTAAAGACACAAACTCTCCATTATTCATACACCTAGAATACTTAACTTGAGTATTAGAGTTTCTATGCTTGAACCACCCTCGACATCCTTTGACTTTTTCTCTATTTTATAAAATCTTCATGTAAGATTTCTGAAGAACAATTGAAACCAAACCCAAATAAGATCTATGTAAAAAATCATGCAACACAAAAAGAAAAAATTATTAAAGAGAAAACAAACTCACTACAATCACAAATAGGGTTATGCAGATATTTATATCCAAAATACTTAGCAACCCTTCCTAATCATTTTGCACATTGACATCAACCACTCTATAACTCCCAGGATCTCAAATCTAAAGCCTAATTGAAGCCTTAACTAAAACCTATACTGTAGCATCCCTATGGGCTTACTACAACAATGAACTCACTCAACGCAACTAACATTGATCGCCCAATAGGCACTACAGAACAGAAGACACCTCAAATCCAACAAGAACATTATTTGACTTTTCTTATCCTAATCAATATGCTATAGATAAAATTTTTTGATAGTTTGCAATTATGAGAGAAATTTATTAATGACTGATATGCAATTATGAGAGACTTATTAAGCAATTTAACAATTTTCTTAATTGTGTCATTTCGGTGCATAATGGTTTCTTGTCATCTGAAATGGCTAAATAGTTTCCGGTCACCATTATGATTATTTATGGAAAATTTAGGGCACCAGTTTAATCATTTCTCCCATAGGCCATGTAGATCACAATGCCCTACAGAAAAGATGTAATGATAACTCAAGGATGCAAATTGATCCTGTCACTACATCCACCCGTGAGAGTAGACAAAATAAAAAAGAAATGACAAGCAATATAATAAATAATAATAATAATAATAAGTTCCTATGTTATCCACAAGTTCAATATATAGCACTGGCATTACAAGGTATAACGTAGCAATCATAGCATGTCTACTCATTGGAGCATCTTTGCCTTTGGGAATGTGGTGGACCTAACTGATAAACATTCTAGGCTGCCATCAAATGTGTAGACAGGTGCATTGTGCATTTCTAGCTAGGTTAACCTCATCCTACAGATGGATCTGTAGGTGCCATTAATGACACCTAATCCTCCCCTCATTGAAGTCCTAGAATTTTCTGTGTGCCCAAAGCTCAGAAACCACAATGTAAAGAATAGTTTCATAAATGCTTTGGAGAATTTTAGACAATGCCACAACATGCAAATTGCCCTATCTTAGGATATCAGTGGTTCATATGGTTCTTTATCAAGGTTAAATCTCATCAATAGCTGTCAGGATGCTGCAAACAAATGAAGCGGCAATATTCATAAAAATGATAATATTGAAATCATATCATTAAACACTTGTGTGATCAAAATGTTGTTTTGGGACTCCTCTTTATGAGCCACCAGCGATGAATATTTAGATCATGTCACATCTGTTGACCCCTTTCCCCGACAAGAAACTACCTAAATCTTGGTTCATGTATGCCATCTGTGATCAGTGTACACTGTTTATCTTTGATATTGAGACTAAATAATAATATCGTGAAATTTTTTATCATGTGGATTACTCATGAACATCAACGCATGCATCATGCATGCTAACATAGCCTCGATTTAAATGTTCGGCAATTGTCTCTTAATTAATCTTTCAATCAGCATTGGGATACTAGAGAATGAATAATGGCCGACCTGAAAGCAACAAAATTACTGAAAATGTAGACCTCAAGCAAACTCCAAAGGAAGGTCCAATCACCAAACAAAAAGCGAAGTTTCAGAATATCAATCACACACTGATAATGGGGGTACGGGGCAGATGACATGGATGGGATTCTTACCCTTCACCTGGGAGACTGCAATGCAATGATCATGTGGCAATAATTGCTATGGTCGCATGGTTCTAACGCCTGATGGATGGCCGAAGGGCGAGGATAAATTTTCCTCTCCTAATCCCTTTCTTTTTCTCTTATGGCATTTATCTACTTCTCCTAGTCTCAATATTTCTATTTCTTCTTATAATTATCTATATTTCCAATCATAATTTTTTCCTTTTCATATAGCCTGAGTACCCTGGTGCGTAATGTTGCCAAGTTGAGAATGCCATGTCAAGACAGTACACTCGCATGGTATATTTTAAAGGCTCTTGAGATATTCATATGATAGCCTCTAAATTGCAATTCTCCGTTTGACAAATGCATGCTTTAGGCTAAATCATACCTACCCACGGATTAAAGAGTGAAGCCAAGCAGTGGGGCAGTGAATCCGGACCTTAAGCTCAAACTCAGCAATTGATCTTCATGTTTTTTTGTTTGGCTTTAAAGTCTCAATCAGGTAAGACCTTGGATTGCTGTCCCGACAGGACAGGTCCAAGAGTTTCCAAGAGTCTCCTTGGATTACCATTCCACCCAAGGATTGTTTTTCGCCTCGGCTTCATTCTCCATATCAGCCAAACACATGAGTTGCTGTCTTGATAGGACTTGCCCAAGATATACACTACACATGAGCGCAATCAGCTCTCCCTATAATCCACTGATTGATTGTGTATGTTCTGGCTTTATCTGGCCATCATTTACATTTGTTTGCTCTATGTACTTTTTTCCCTCCTAGGTTATCTACTCATCTAGCATTAGCGTTAATAGGCAGAATAATGTCGCCCGCCGCAACTTCAAAGATCACATCCATTTTTATGGAGAAATGCAACCTCCAATGCCCATAAAAGCTGGGGGGGAACCTTAGCGTGGAAAGATGCAAATGGACATCAAGCAATCGTACAGCCCTGATGACAGAAAGTATCCAATTCTACATGAGAGGGGCACCATGATAGCCCAGCAACCACTTGCCAAACCATCAGATTCTGAGACAAAGGTTTTCAGTTTAGAACAATTAGGTTTTTAATGTCTTGTATTATGCAAAATCTAGTAGGCCGATACATGTGAGATTGGAATTGGACTGGTTGTTGAACTGGTCAAGTGTCTGATTCATGGTCCAACCAACCGGTTCAACCAGCTAATTCAACACATGAACTTTTTTAAAAAATTACAAAATAATAATACAACATAAGTTTGAAAAATCTAAACCATAAATATTAATCTAAATATATAGATCATTTGTTATAATATTATATTAATTTATTCTTTTATTTTATTAAAAATATTAAAATTAAAAAAATTCTATTATTGAACCAAACCAAGCTAAATCAGACTAATCAACTAACCATTTCACAGTCGAACTAATTATACCGGCCAATCCAGTCCAATTCGGATTTTGCAACAAAGGAGCCACTATGGTAGATGGTATGGTTCCTGAAGTGTGATAGGAATTTTCAAATTGTGTTGATTGTGGAAACAGTATGGGAGATATTCTGAGTGTATTTGAGACATTCTAAGTGATTTTTGCAACCTATTTTTCTTAATAGATTTATTCTCTCATATTTTGTGCCCCCAAAGGAGCCACTATGGTAGATCCTATAGTTCCTGAAGCGTGATAGGAATTTTTGAATTGTGTTGATTGTGGAAATAGTATTGAGATATTCTGTGTTTGAGACATTCAGTGTGTATTTTTGCAACCTGTTTTTAATAATAGATTTATTCTCTCATATTTTTCCTTTTTGGATTGAAGAGTTTCCAATGTAAATCGTGTGCCTTTCATGTGTGATTAGATATGCCTTTGACCTTGTGACGATCTTATGCTTGTGATCCTGACCATAAGAATTAGTATCGAAGCTTCCACAACAAGAACCAATGCACAGTGAGTGGGCAGCTTGAAAAATTCTCTGGAACATGCCAAAATTCACCTAGCTGAGCCAGACGACTTCTGATTGGATGGCTACTCAGCTGTGCATCATAAAAGGAGAGAGAAAACACGTACAGAGAATGTGGCTTTTGCTCCAAAGAATCAGATTATGGACACGATGCAAGCAAACAAGGGCCAAATGACAAAGTCGATTCCTTATATTTGCACTGCAACATCTCTGCATCAAGCTGCCGCCTCCGCCCAACACCACAATCACATGGATACAATAGCAACCAAATCCTTCTTTCCTATGTGCATGCATATGCTCGTGCTGGGTGCCAAAGGTTAGCCCCATGCAAGTGATCTTTCCCTCTCTTGGCTGTAGTCGGCAGTATCATACGGTAGGCCGCCCAGCTCTATAGGATTCCAAGAACAGGCTTAAAACAGCAGCGAGGAAGATGAAGATGAGATAACAAAAAATTAGCTGCACGAGTCATTTGATAGCTTCTTGGATAACCAGCTTCCCGCCAAGGAAAAGCTGGCGGGCCACTTCCCATTTTCGGAGGCGAGAGACTGCATCCTGCCGTGTGAGGCTTAGTGATTCGGTCAATGCCAGCAGAGGCTGGAGGAGAAATGGATTCTTCAAACGGGCACCGCGGCTTCTTTCCTTGTCCATCCTCATTGCTTCAAGAACTGCATTACTTGTATCAATGCCTGCTTGATTAGATTCAGTCATTACATTAGCAAGTTTTGTCACACTGAAAGATAAAAGACCAAAGATGCATGCATTTTCGTACAAGAGGTTCAGATAGACGAATTAACACAGGAACTTTTCCACGTCATTTTTTTATATAAAAAAAGGTTGAGTTAATCAAAAAAATTTAAAATATGAGATCTATGGTGTACATGATTTCAAGGGTCATATGAACAGAGAATGTAACAGAGAGACAAGTAGAATTCCTCTGCAAATTTTGATCAAACTACACAGCGCTAAAAAGAAGGGTGGAAAGTTTCCTGTACTTCCTTTTTTGAGAAAGCATTTAACTGCTTAGCCAATCTTACTTTTTTCCGCATTTAAACATATCTTTTCTATCAGCAGTCTTATCTTTCCCAGAAAATAAGAAGAAAAAGAACAGGAAAAGAAAATCTTGTCTATTTCATTTTCATTGGATACTTCGTTGGCATTATTTACACTTCTATGGACATCATTTCCACTAGTTGACAATGAAAACTTTCCTTTCCCACTACCAAGTTAGGTTTTAATATGCTTGCAAATAAAAAGAGAATAAAATTAGTGAAGAACCAGCCATTTGAAGAAAATATTAGATAGAACGAACGGGTTAATACTCAAAAGATCGTAGCAAGTAGCCTCACTGTTAGCGTACTGCAGAGTCCGATTAACTTGTCTCTTTGCTGCAAGTGCATAGGGATGCCGACTACCTATGGGATCACCCTGCAGGTAATCCTGGTCCAACAGCAGAGAAGGTTTCCTCCCCACTTTTGGGCTGCAGCAAGGAGTTTGCTGCAATTTTTAAGATCGTCCCTTCATGGCCAGGAATAAGCCACAACCAAAAATCTTGTATTGCCAACGTTAACTTGTAAAATACCGGTGATCATCAAATGATAAAGTGGTCGGATTCCTCAAATCCACAGGACAATTACATTATTCTGTCAATGTGACCTTTGAGCTGGTTTCCAGCAACTTGGACAGCCTGACAGATGTGATGTCTACAGCGATGACCTGGCTCCCAACTTTCTTATTTACAAAGCATTGCAGATCTGTAAAAAACTTCTGCAGCCAGCAACACCGCACTTTCTCACAATAGGAATGGTCTACCGATCATTTAGAGCGGTCAATAACAATGCACGTGGAGCACTTTATTAATAGATTGTACCAGAATACCAGTCAGACCCTCTGTGCTTGTATATAGCCCAATGCAGGCTTATCCACCGGATTTTTTGGGTCAGATGACGCTCATGCTCCTTACTATCTAGTCACGCCCGAAATGCATAGCTACTTTAGACATTTTCTTACCTGAGAGGTAACCACCATGGACATAGCCATTGAATCTCTCACTGGTATGCTCCCCACTGAAAAAGATGGGTCCCACAGGAGACTGCATACAAAAAATAACAAATCAGCAGCCAGATAGACAAAATTGCACCATTCGCGCATGCTCCAAACAGTGGAGAAAGCATAGAACATTTTCGGTTATACTTCATAAATGCTTGGGCTCACTTGATCATTGACCACATGACTAAATCATGGCAATGAACAACTTTGACACATGACGGTTACCAAGATCATTGGCAGAACAAAATAGACACGGTCAGTGCAAATGGGCCAATAGTCTGTCAATAGAGTTGCCAATTGCCACAAAAATCCTCTAGATGATATATAATAAACTTCATATATGGCATACGATCTGAGTTTATAGACGAACATGCCAAATGCTCCAGATCCAACTAAAAGTAGCAAAAATGGTAGCCACAATATTTTTAGCCTCAGAGTTGTTTGTCTAAGATGAGTCCACCAATAGTAGGCTAATCAAATGAAACCTAGAAAAGTCGAGTCTTAGGATCCTCTACGTGGATAATATGCATAGACGAAACTCTCACGTTTTCATTATCCAGGAAAGTAGCCAATGATGTTAGTCGCAGGGGAGGTACTATGGTCGTCAAAAAAGTCCTTGGATTCCAACTAGTTCATCGCCCGATATCGAGCCTTGCTGTGACAACTGCTTGCAAGCATTAGTGCTGCATTGCTTAGATACTAAGGACGTGACATTAATTGAACTGGAAGCAAACACAGGAAATTCTAAAACCTATCACTTCCAAGGATTGCGCATCCTACGCTTAATTGATGGTTTAGCCTGTTTTAAGAACTAAACATTAATTAGTTTACGTCCCATTCTTCTAGGGAATTAGTGAGTTCCACGGGGTAGGGGAAGTCGTTTCTAGTCGATTGCTAGGGAACAGCAACAGTCATTTACTCTCAGAAAACGTCAAGGCTAATAATGCCTGGTTCATCCGACAAAACTCCAAGTGGGCCAATCAGACAAATAGAATGGAGATGAGAAAGAGTAAAAGGAAAAAGGTGAGAAAGGGGGACCTTGACGTCACGGAAGTCGTCGTGGGTGGCGAAGATGGGGTAGTTGCTGTAGCTGCCTCGCTGGAAGCGGTTGTTCCACCACTTGGGGATGAAAATCTGAATGGCATCTGGGACGCCGGGCCCGAACATATCCCTTACCACACGCATTGCCTCTTTCCTCGTCCCCTCTTCGCTTTGTGATTCCACTCTCTTTGATTCCCCATTCGTCAACGTCACCACAAGCATGTTTGAACCCGGATATGCGTTCTCCATGTGCTGTGTGCAACCAATATCCACCTTATCAGCTGTGGTAAAAAGCAATCCTAACAGCGCTTATGTCATGAGCGCATGGAATCTACATCCTACATCAGCCGTGTTCTGAGAAATTCTTTCTCAGTTTGGGAAAAGTTTTCTTGTTTTTTTTGCATCTATTTTAATGTAATTTGACCTCTTAACTACCTGATAACTTTATTTTTCCTCGTAATTATATATTTTTTCAATCATTGTTCTCCTTTTCATATAAAAAATTATATATTTTATTTTTATTTACTTTATTCTAACAATTATTTCATATTATATTACATCATTTTCTTTTTTTCTTTTACCCTCTTATATTCTTTTTCTCCTATTTCTTTTCCTTCCTAAATGGACGCTTAAACATGGATTACATGAGAAAGTACCAACGGGTAATACTCAATTTGGGTAAGGAAAACGACCCCACAAACATACATGGAGCAGGTGACGTCTTGGCAAGTGTTGATAGCTCTTGTTCTAACTCAGTCTTTTTAGTTATCCTATGTCAATTTTAAAAGAACAACACAGAAAATAAAATAAAATAAAATTGTGAATCCTGTAATTCTCTCGAAAGACAAAGCATACAAATGTTACCAATCTTACCCTCCTAAATTGGGCCTTGGGAAATCAAAATTTCTACAGCGTGTGAATATTAAAAATTTTCCAACTATGGGTAACTCGCTCTCTCGGTTTCTTTTTTTCTTTTCAAGTTTGGCTCTTTTTTTTATATGCTAATAGTTCCTTTTGTAGCAAAATTTAATAAGAAAAGCATTTTTTTTAGATTTTTGCCCTATTATGGAATGTTCTTATTAGGTCCAAAGATTTTTTAGTATTTGAAGTATGGCAATCCTCCCTCATATGTGGAAACCTAATGGATACTTCAAACAAAGCCCAGACCTAACATCTATTTTGTCCTTTGGCGCCGTATGGTGCGTCAGACTCGAAGAAAAACATGCCTGATTTCCAGGTAAATACGTCTACATCATTTGGGCCACATGTTTGGAGCATAATCGGCCCTTCGCGCAAGCGGGAGGGCTCTAGCAAAGCAACCTTTAGCCAAAATCATGCCAGGCTTTATTTATTCCATTAAATTAACATATCTCTATCTGCTAACGAGTGTTATACGAAAGTTCCATGCGAAAATTAATGATGGGCTACTTGGTGTAGAATTTGCGCGCTTTGATTGATGATAAAAAATTATGCGGAAAAATTGGCAGATTCTAGATACTTAGTCATTGTCCCACGTGCGTGTGTGATGAGCTCATGCAGAGAGCAAAGCACAAAAGACACAAGTGGCAAGAACCCAGTCTTGCAAGTGTCCACCACATACAAAGATTCTTGTCTTCCCAAGCAGCATGTACACTAATTCGATACTAACTTAAATTATTCAAAATACCTAACCAGTCAGAAATTTTAAAAGAAATAGAAAATGGTTAAGTCCACCCTAACCAATTATTTTTGGTAAAGACAATAAACGGAATCTTACTAATATAACTTCATTTCCCACAAAATTTTGCCTCATTTGTTTCATTCTAAAATGGATAGGGTGCAATGGATTAAATGAAATATGCTGGAATCAATGAAAATAATGCCTGCACTACACAGGATGATGTAAGCCATAAATTAATTTTTTGCTAAAATAAATATAGGTTAATGACCTAAAATATAGATAAGGACAAAAAGAAAAGTACAATTATTGTGGAAGGAACCGGGCTGTCTTATTTATTCTCTATATTTTTTAATAATTATTTTCTATCTATTTTAGCTTACCTCATTCAATGTTTACCTTTCCATTTCCTTTCATTTCCCTCAATCGATAATCCCAGATGAAAAATTCCTTTCCATTTGTTTTCCATCAGAATCAGCCAACCACCCCCTTTCTTATTTTGATCATCTAAATGATACTACATCTAAGAACCTGTTATCTATGTCAACAATACAGATGATTGCATTGAAAGTTCGTGCGTTCAAAAAGAAACGTTATGATGGAAGCAACCTGTGCCGGAAAAGAGCGTACCATAGCCGTGCACACACTCATTGCGCGCCCGGCATGCACGTGGGGGTCAACTGAGCCGTTCAAATCATGAGTCCAATCAACAATATTTGCTACAGAGTCTTAGATATCCCCAAATGTCACTTGGGCAGTAAACGTAGCGTTGAATTCGTTTCTTTCCAACCATTAATGGAATGGCCCACCAAACAGACGGTTGGTTGGACGATCCAATTTGAGGTGCGTGCGTGCGTGATATGATCTAGACCAACTGAAAGGGGATGAGCCAGCAAATCGCTTACGTAGCGTTATATAGATGCAGAGATGGAGAGGAGAAGACAAACCAACCTGCCAGAAGGTGTAGTGTCCTCGCTTCTCGTGGGCGTAAAGGAAGAACTCGGTCCCTGGCCCACATGGCCAGAATTTGTATGGGAACTTTAGGAATATCTTCGTGTAAACGATCACATCCAGCTTCAGGATAGCTTCTGTCTTCCATTTCTGTCATGTTTGTCGTCGAGGAAAAATAAGAAAACAATAGAAAACCAAAGCTTCCAAGCAAGCTTTAGAAAGATCTGATGGTATAGCATGTATCCTGCACGCAGTTCCATTAAGCGCTCGTAAATGAGCCGCCAGTCACACAGGTTTCTGTATTGCTACTATCATGGTGCTTAAAATAGCCCGGATCTTAAAAGGGGCCACCAGAAAAGTTGGATTCAGCTCTCTTGACTCTTCAGAGAGCGCGTGGCTTATTGCGCACAAGTGTGTAACACATCCCCATCTGGGCCCACGAGTGGGAATAGCTTGGCTATTCTATTAATCTGATGCGAAAATGAAGATCAAAGAGAGTTAATACGATGAGCTGCCCCAGGCGTCAAACCAGAAAATGAATTTTCTCGTTTTCATTGTGCGTGCAGCCCACGTGTAAAATGTATGTAGTACACTTCTTCCACCTGCTAAATGCATGCGGATGGGCTCACTAGGCGAAATACAGAGCGAGCGAGCGAGAGAGCGAGAGAGAGAGAGAGAGAGAGAGAGAGAGAGAGAGAGAGAGAGAGACTGACGGGCAAAGGGGGCGAGAATTGAATGAGGTCGCTTTGGAGGACGCCAATGCTCACTGTCAAAATGACGTATTTGGCCTTGAATACGCAACCATCCTCGGTTTTCAAAGTAGCGCCGTTCCTCGAGTAGTGTACATCCCTAACAACCTGCCGCAAAAAAGTCCCCGCCCGTGAGCAAGAAGAATCAATCAGGAAACTAAGCACCTGTTAGCAGTAGAGAAGCAAGAGAATAAGAAATAAAATCTAGTATATAAATTTAGACAGCTGACATGTTAGAAATGAAAATTTCAAATCACTCCTATCCGTTAATTACCAAACACAAACTGCTTTCAGCTAATCATTATAAATAAATTTGCGGGGAAGATAGAAACTCCTCATTTGGAAAAGGTCCAAGTAAATCGAGAAAACTAAAAATCACTTATGCCTCTTCCATAGAAGGGCTAAGAGTCAGTGTCACAGGACGAAAGTGGGACGTGGTCGGCGATTGCCGAGTAGAAGTGATAAAAGCAGTCGCCTTATTTGGGGCCCACATTAAGCGGGTTGGAACTATAGACATGTGCCACGCATACACGAGCAGTAATCGGGATGCCACAAGAACAGATGTTGCGCAATCGATGCGTCCTTGCAACCGTATCGAATAAACATTACAGGGTGTGAAATGGGTAGTAGGTGGCCAGTAAACCAACCAAAGACCCTCATGATGATGAAATCATGTCACCCCAGCTGGTTCCCACGCTCGCAGGCTGAACTTTTAGTGGGTCATGCCAAATCCCCCTTCTCTTCTGCTTCCATTTCACGTGCGCCACAAACGGAACCAAAATCACAGAAATTATTACGATCCGAGCGGTCCATCCTCCATGCGCATGTGGGGGCTCTAGAAACTCATCCAATAAGGCGTGAAAGGGTGAAAACGAGCAAATTCAGTTACTATCGTCGGTAAAAATTCAAAACTAGAAAATAACAAGAAAAAGTGAGTGGAGCGAGACGAGGAAACATTTTGCAATTCTCTTTTTTTATTTTTTTGGACTATTGAGAAAATGGATGACATGTCTTACTTTTTTTTCCCTTACCTTGTTAAGCTTGAGGCGACTGTCTACGATTTTTCCGTCCTTAGCTAAAAGGAAGCTTTCCGCCATCTTATACAGCAAAAACTCGTAGCCTCTCTCGTCCGCCACCAGAAGCTCTCGCTCTCCCAAATCTGTATACGTAGCTATTGGTTCCACCTCTGCAACGGAAACATCAAACAAAAAACCCAGTATTTCCAAAACTTCAGATCCCAGTGCAAGCGATACATTCGCGAGAAATTGCAGAAAGTCGGTGATATACCGACCCGCCATCTCGAAATCGTGGAGAATGAAATCGATTGCCAGCTCGATTGGAGTCGATGGAACTCTGAAACCACAGCGCAAAAATATTGGAATCTGAGGCACGTTTGGATATTCACTAAATTAAAATTAGAGAGAGAGAGAGAGAGAGAGAGAGAGAGAGAGATTTTACAGGGGCGGTTCGGCTAATGCGGAGATGCCGCTCAACTTCGCCTCCTGATTCCTCAGCGCCCGAATCGCAGACTCCACCGCTCGCGCGTACGAATCGGCAGCGACTCTGCTGGGAAATATCTTCCCGCTGCGAAATGAGATTGGAAATAGAACTGTTACAGAGCTTATCCATGCGTAGTTTAGCACCACTAAGGCAATCAAACTAAAATGAGCCGGCATAGGAACCATTTAAAGCTCCAGGACGCGTCAAAACTGGCGTTTTGAAACTCGCGGGAAATGTCAGGGAATTCAATGGCGACAGCAGGCAACTGGATCCAGGTAACAGGAACCCAGCGCGCACGTTAGCAAAACCCAGAGCGCTTGCTAGCGTGCACAAATCCAGCGCTAAAATATGCCACATCGAGACCGTTTTCAAACGCAGAAATCCATAAAAGCCATGTTTTCGAAACTCGCGACGGAAACGTCAAGTGAATTCAATTGCACGGTAGTTAATTAGCTGGATCCAGGTGCAAAGCGCTCAACACCCATGGCTCAGGTTATAGTTTGACCCCTCTACAAGGCACTAACATGCGCTAAGAGCAGCCAGTTGCCGAAATGCATCTGAAATCCGAACTGACATTCCACAGAGACTGAGATAGAGAAAGACCTCCGGTCGTAGATGTTGTATCTGGCATTGCTGTAATCCGAATAGCAGGTTCGAAGGCCCGCTTGGCAGGCGAGCTCCCAAACGGGGTTCGATTCCTTCCCGCCGACGCCTTGAATCCAACCGGCGCCGGTCTCGACCTTCAGTCCCCCGAAATCTTCCATCCGAATCCTTCCACCGATGCGATCAGAAGCCTCTAAAATCACCAGATCATCGAATCCGTTCTCCGCCAGCACCTTAGCTCCCGAAATGCCTTTCGAATGCACAACACATAAAAGCAAAGAAGAAAGCGTCAGACAACGGTGGACGGAATTCTCGCCGGAATTGGAAGTGGAGGTAGATAGAATAATACCTGAAATCCCAGCTCCGACGATGATGACGGAACAGGACGTGGTGGAATCCATGTGATCAACACAAAGAAAGTATGCGATAGAATTTTCTGCAGATTGAAAGCTGGCATTAACGGGAGGCATTTATGGAGGATTTGGTGCGCTTGTTGGACGATAATGCCATCTTTTTTTGCAGCAGAAAAAAACCTGTGACCGGGGCATTTCAGTCATTTGGATCGACGAGAATGTGAGCCTGACGTCGGACGGAGGACCCGCTGCCGGTTATGAAATGGACGGTGTATGTACAAAATCTATAAAATTAGAATTTCAATTATTTATAAACTTTTTAATTTAAAAGTATTTAAAAAATCATAATTAAAATTTTTTTATCAATCAAAATAACGCATGAATAGAATTTAAACCATCAATATATAGACTTTATTTTAAATATATTATTATTTATATTTTTAATCAAATTTATAAATTAGATACAAAATATATGTATAATAATATTCAAAAAACATAATAATGTACTGCTTTATGAACCATATTATTTAGAAATGGTCATTTATAAATATTTTCAAATATTTTACCTCAAATTACAAATATGCTTATATTTTTAAAATATTAGCATATATAACTATAAATTTATTAAAATAAATTCGATTTTGCCATTTTCATAACTAATCGTTAAAACTGACCTTGATTTGTTTTCATAATTTCTAAACTTCCTTCATGCCTGTCATTAAAGGAATTGGTATGATTGTAATTTTTTGAAATTTAAAACTATTTATTAATATTTTTCAAACGTAACTATACTTAGATTTCAGGTAAAAGGGGTTGATCTAACTGCAAATGGCCCTTTTAAAATAAATATTTTAATAGTTTTTACTGTAACAGACTGACAGTTCACATAAATGACAAATTACCCTTTATCCATTTAAAATATAAAAAAATAAACAGCTTCGAAGTCACCAATAAAATATGCGAACTCGAACTCTTACCTTTTGACAACTGAGCCTGTATAATTTTGTAGAATCTAATCCAGACAGTTTGGATCTGGGGAGGCTTGAGCCTGGGAATATTCCGAACGGGCGTCTCCATTACACGTGCCAACTTAGTCTTGCCTGCTGGTAGCTATGGAAGCCACTTGGCTGTCTGTGTTAGCACGTTTGATCGACGGTGATGATTTTGCCAAATCTGTAGTCGTTATCTCCAGCTCATGAGATGTTATTTTCAGCCAATCCACACTAAAGCCCTGTTTGGCCCTGCGTTTACACAGTATGAAAGCACTATCAAGCCCTCAAAAATGCTTGTTTTTTTTATGAATGTTTGGTAAGTATTTTAAAAGCGCTTCACGCCGCCATCAAAGGCTAAAAAGGTAGTGTTTTGCAAACAGGTCCTGAGAGTTTGTTTGGTCAATTTAAGCTTGTTTATATATATAGCTTTTTCTAAGTTCAAAACTTTGATGTAAAAGTCAAAATGGGCTTTTAAAAAGCTTATTAATATTCCACCTAAACAAACTCATATAAAATTGAAGCGCATTTTGCATTTTGGCATCGAAAGTTGCACAGCCAAACAAGCCCTGAGTCGGCAGACGACAAATTCAAGTACCCCTAGGTAAAAATGTTAAAATAGACTTGTAACTAGAGTTTTCCATATTCTAGTTCTGATAAATAAATGCCGTTAGAGCCTTAGAGGTGCATTTAACCTGCATTTTTATTCTGGTTCGGATAAGTAAATGCAAATATGTATGCATTTAACCTGCCATTTTTATCCCACCCCTTTAAATTCTTCCTTTTGCCATTCGGGAAATCAAGACAATAGCATACAGTCAGTCTTCTTTCTATTGTCGATGAAGGCCATACGAGATTATGGTGTGTTTGGTCGGATGTGAAAATAGTGTAAGGAAAAATCAAATGTAAAAGAGAGATAAGAACGAGGGGAGTGAGCCAAGCAATCAGCACATATTAGCGGTGCGACTTCGGTGGGTTTGTGCCAACTCGAGGTAAACCTTATTCCAACCTAGTTTCTAAAAGTTCTAATCCACCTTATTTTTAGTCAGATTAGTTTAAGGTCGATTCCACCTAACTTCTTCCAAGTTCGGGTATTCAAAACTGATTAATTAAAATTTTAATTTTACACCAAATAGATAAACTTTTTCAATAAAAAAAATATAAAGATTTAATAAAAAAATAAAGAAAGAAAGAAAGAAAGGAGACAACTTCTGCATTCTTCTAACATTTTAATTACATGGAACTTCTACCACAAAGAGCTTATACATACCTTCATCAACGGTACCGTACCATAGGCAAGCTTGGAAAGAAATGACAGAAAATCAAATGAATAGATATTCAAGAAATATGAAGCATTTTTTATTATTAAAAGTAAGCCAACGTATTTATACTTTCTAACACATTATTTCATATCATATAAGTTCTAGTGTCAAATACTGCTATAGACTTCACAAAAAAACTAAAGAATTTAAACATCAATCCCATCAACTGTTCAAGTAAACAACACAAGAAACAACAGAACTAGCATTTTTAGCAAATCTGGAGTTTAATTTAAAATTTTTCATACTTCCACGAATGCGCTTGTTATTTTAAGATATCGAATGGGAATAAATGAATGAAAATGAGAACAAGAACTGCTCTTGGGAGATGAGGCTTAGGTCACTTGGTCTGGAGCGCGACATGAATGCAAAATTGGGAAACGGGAATAGAACTTAGGGTTTAAGTGTTGTTTTCTTCTCTTTTTTTTTTCCATAATATATGTGGGACGGGTCGATTGGAAGCACCTGGGACTCCTGAATCACACTGAACCATTTATGGATGCAGGTGAGATACATATACTAAGGCTTCATTTGGTTGGCAGTGCATTCTTTTGCCGTGCTTTTTTTTCACCGTAAAAACCTATTTTCTATTTTTAAGTGGAAGCTACAAATTAGCATTTCTTTTAAACGCACTTCGGTACTTTTGCAAAACTGCTTAGCCAAATGAAGCCTAAGGGCCTGTTTGGCCTGGCGTTTTGGGAGTGTAAAAGCGCTTTTTTCAGCCAAAACGCGATTTTGCAGTGTTTG
>JAYJMB010040781.1:0-43870 GCA_036873735.1 Pouteria campechiana
ATATATATATATATTTCTACTGTGTTTATTTGGTGTGGCCCACCTTAATGTTCTGTTTTAATAATGTTTATATTAAAAAGGTAAATTATATTTAAAATATTGTACGATGTACGTGTGCTCCACAAAATTGGGTATTGCGAACGGCCCTCCAATTAATGCTTAGTTGCTTGCCGGTTCATTTCATCCTCGTTGTCCATTTGTCGGTCAATGTACACTCCACAACACTTCCATCCTCCTCACGATATTATTATTACTATTATTACTCTCTCTCTCTCTCTCTCTCTCTCTCTCTCTCTCTCTCTCTCTCTCTCTCTAAGGGAGAAATGGTTTATCCACCGTGGGATCAAGATGAACAGCTCGGATGTAGAGACGAATTTTGGAAAAGTCAAATTTCACTCATTTACTTGGATTGAGTCCGAGCAAACCCATCAAATCTTATCAAATGCAATCAAACTTCGAATCAAACCTCTTGGACCTGTTGAAATTCTTCGTATTTTATAAAATGACAGTAGCCTTTTGACAAGGTTGACTGGATCTAGTGTAGCAAGGTTCGTCGAAAGGCCAGCAATTTAACCGGCCTCGTCACAGGGGCCCATTAAAACTTGTTAAAGCCCATTGAAATTGGTCAAACGTTGTCGACATTCGCAAAGTTGGTGGATATCTGTTTGGCCAACCCAACCCAAGCTAACGCCTCAGACTCAGCTCCACTCGGCAACCGTACCGGCGCGGCTATACGGCACGCTTGGGGACCGTTCGTTCGTCGAAGGGGGTACTGATGAGGAAATGCAGAAACAGCTGGCAACTTGTCTTGCTTTCATCCTAGCTGTATCTCCAGTTTCCCATCCACGCATTATTAGAAAAGCTTTCAATTCACCATTCTAGAACCCCCACCCCCCACGTCCAAGCCAGTCCATCGATCGGAATGCTGGTGTGCAACTTGGATCTTACCATTTCTAGGCTTTTTTTTTTTTTTTTTTACTATTTGTAAATATGGATTGACCCTGTCCTGAATTAGAAAGAAAAAAAAAATCGAGTTAGGCTTGAGTGACTCTCAATCCCATTTGAACCCGACCTGACCCTTATTTTAATTACAAGGTATATAAAATGTTCTTAACATCATTATACATTACATGTAAGAGTAGATTAAATAAATATGTTGAGGAATTTCAGCTCAATCTTAAGCCCAATGCCCATGTTTCAACGCTTAAATCAAAGATTCTATTAACCTTAGATGAAGGCATTCAACTTTCATACCAAGACGAAGCGAAGCAGACGGCAACTTCAGGAATATGTTTAAGCCTCAATGGAAAATGAATTTGGTTAATTAATTGAATGTGGGCGCATGTTGAGCACTTGTCTTAAAGCCTCAATGGAACAACTGTCACTTGTCTTTAGTTACTCTGATACGTTTTGTGCGATTTATGTTATATTATAGTTGCCATTTTCCTCATTAAACGTCTGCTTTGTGATAAAATAGGTAAAAATATAAAATTTTAATTCACATTCAAATAAGTCGTCCAAGTTTCTTAAAGATTCAATTTCGACTCTTTTACGGATCCAACTTACTTTAATCCAAAAAACTACGCAGAAATTGAGGGCTGTATCTTTATTAGTGCTTTAGCCGCACTAACAATTGGCTCGTTTTAGCTCAAACATCCAGCACCACCATGTGCTATTTCTCATCTTAGTCTTCTAATTTGGAAACCTTGGAAAGCGAATGCACATGGCCACTTTCAATTACGCACCGGAAAACGTCGCCTTAGTTGTCCACATGCTTTAAAGCTCTATGCAACTATCATATTTCATTTCTGCCAACAAAAGTGGGCCCATTTTCATGAAGGCGAAGCATGAGTTTGAAGTTCCGTTAAAGATACAAGGAAAGCCGATGTTCGGGTGGATGATTCCACAGGCTCCTAAATATTCCATCTTCATTCGCATCCCAACTACTACTGACCAAGAGATTGCCTCCTCATTAAGGTGATATAGCTTTCAAGGAAAAGAAGTAAAAACACTGTTAGGTTTTAAATTTACATTTCTATTTAAAATAATTACAGTTGAGTTTGTAAATTTATTTAAAATAATAGATAATATATTAAAAATTAAATATATTTTTATGAAGTTATTAAAATAGGTTGGATCAAGTTACAACCATGTTAACCCAATTCTAACTCTATTTTCAAATAACATTGTATTTTTTAACCAACCCAATTTGCATCCAATTTGCATCCTTAGTTATGAAAGTTAAGATTTTACTTTAAAAATGTGTACAAATAAGATACGGATATGAGGAACGCTCACCAGCATTTTTGGCTTTGATAATTAAGATACGGATAGACGTATTTCTCAGTAACAGTTGCATGCCGTTTTGAGGAATTGCCACACATCCATTTCATATGATTTCATGGCCAAAACAGGCGCATGCTTATCTATGGGCGGCTAACCGCAACCTGAACTCAAGGCAGAATGGAGATCCCTGGTGAGAGGTGGTGCCGCCAACTAATGAATACCACGTCACTCTACTTCAATTTTATATTTACGAAATCAAAAATAAAAATATATATACATTAAAATATATTTTAAAATATTAATATTTTAGTGTCATTTACACTTCAGCATACAGTAAATTTAGCAATAAGTTAATAATATTTGATTAGCTAATTAAAAAACTATAATGAGTAATTTTTTACTATAATCACTTCAAGATAAATAAAAGAATTTTATACTTTTTCAAAAATTTCTCTAAGGATGATAATAGGAAAATTAAATAACTAATATATAATTTAGAGTTTCTTAAGTCAAGAAAGGGATAAGAACCCAAATAATAATAATTTAGGATTCCTTAAATAAATAATATGGAATTTAAATAAAAAATATTTTTAAAATAATATAACAGAGAAAATAAAAACAACATAGGATTGGCTAGATTAAATAATAACAATGAGAAAAAATAATAAAAGAAACTAAAAATAAATATCCAAAATTGGTAACCAAATTCCACTTATGTAGCAATGCTAAAAAAGTAGTAAAAGAAGACTATAAAAACCACGCATACAAAATATTGAGTAAGAAGAAGAAGAAGAAGAACATTGAAAGCTAATACGTTTAAAGTAAGATATTTACAAAATAAGAATTTGAAGAAAAATGCCCATATTCACAGTAAGCTTAGCTACACGTGCTATCGAGAAAGCATACACTGTATATGATAGATACGTAACCATTCATCGAGCAAATATATTTGCCACCGGAATTTTTTATTTGAGGCAGCAATTTTATAAAAAATTTAAAATATATCAACATTTTAATACTTTTTCAAAATTTGAGGGAAGCATTTGCCCACCCTCGGCTGTTGCTCCCCCACCGCACATGAGTGAGTGTAAACAAACGTTTTTCATTGGGTACATAAGTGTGGCTCTCCTCTGCACATAAGTAATTGCAAGGAAACTTTTTTTTTTTTATTAGGCATATTTTAATATTTTTTTCAGAAGTTGAGGAAGCGATTGTAAGCTAATGTTTTAAAACCCGGACGGGACTGCCCGGTCAAACCAATTCAACCGTGAACCGTGGAGAAAGCTGTTTGGTCGGTATCCGGTTTTCTAATTTAGCATGAAACCATCTAAACCATTCGAGTTGCTTGGTCGAACCATGGAAACTAGTCCAACTGTCGCCTAGTTTAATGCCATTAATTTAAAAAAAAAAATAAACAATACAATTAGAAGAAAAAGAACCCATTCTCGCACACTCTCCCGCTCCCACACCCAAGCCATTCTTCTCTGTCAAAGGATAGGCGCCCTATCAATCCCAGTAAGTAGCGTAGGCATTGGGCGTCTTTTGCTAATCCTTCATCCCTGTCGTCTCCGGCCATCGATGACGACTTTAACTGAACTGTCTTTGCCGCTTGACTCCTCTTCAGCCACTATGATCTGCCTTCTCTCCGCGATTTCACAGTTGCGGCCGTTCTGGCCTTTCTACGATTTCACAGCTGTAGTAGACCCTGTCCCGCCACCATCTCCTAGGCTTGTTTTTAACTTTATATAATATTCTTTTCTTTGTTTTTTTGTATTATGTCATTGCTTGTATGGTGTTGCTTTCTGCTTCTTGTGTGATGTTGTTTTCTACTTCATATCATATATATTTTTTTTTAATCCTTTGTTGGATTTCATGTAAGGTGTTGTGAGTTTACTTGGAATGATTCTAGCATGTTTGCGTATTATGTTTATCTTTTTTTTAGATATTCTTATTTTAGTTTATATCTGCATTATTTTTATCCCTTTTTAAAATAAATCAATGAAAATTACGTTAATAAAAGGAATATTTTCATCATCATTAGTGTTATTTGTCTTTTATTTTGATTTGCATTTTGGGTTTTTATATAATATTTATTTTTTATGAATATTATAGATAATTAATAATTATTTATATTACTCATATACATATAATTTTATTTTTAATTAAATTAAAAATAATTAATAAAATTATTCATCACAATTATGTCATGCTAATATCACAGTTCAAGAAGGTTTAAACTAAGTTTTGAACCTAAATGGATTAGAAAAATTATTTAAATTACAGTTAAATTTTTAAATACTGTTGTAAGCAATCTATTTTTATTAGGTATATTTTATTTTCAACTTTTGAGCGCCAACCCAGCTCCCCTAGTGCACATAAGCAATCCTAAGCAAACTTTTCTCTATCCTCATTAAACTTACATTTAATTTTAAAGTATTGAAAATGACAAACCATAAGCATATTTAATTTCAAAGTATTGTACATGACATATCCTATACTAAGGATATTTAATTTCAAGATACTGTTCACGGCAAACCTAAGTGATTGTGCGCAAACAAAGTTTTATTTTTTTTAATCTAGCGACCCAAAACTCAGATAAAAAATTACTTCTAAGAATGCTAAAGAGGCTGCACTTTGCAATTAGATTCATTGAATTTTTATACACCAGAGTTTTAATTAAATCTAAGTCAAATATCATACTTATTACTACTTTTATAATCCATATATAAAAGAATTATCTCAACTGAAAATTCTACATTGGCTATAATGTCTCAAAAAGTGAGTCCAAATAATCTTATAATTTTTAATTTTTTCTTATTCTTCTTTATCTTTAATTAGAATAACTTTTAACCCGAATGTAGAAATTAATATAACGAATGATTTGAATCCTATTAAAACATTTAGGCTAGCTTTTAAAAGAGAGGAGATAGTGTGATATAATAGAGGAAAATGATTAGAAATAAAATAAATAATTTTTTTATAAAAATGTAAAGTAAAAATTAAAAGTATAGATGATAATGTTAAAAAGAAAGGGATAGAAATGGAAAAAAAATTCCTAGTATCAAACACACCATTTAAGAACAGGAAAAGTAAGAGGCTGTACTTGGCAAGTGGTTGCATTAACGAATTTTCCGTCGAAGTATCCTAGACAATAAAATAAATGATAAGGAATGGAAAAACAATGCAGCAGCGAATCCGTGTTTCTCAATGGTAGGCTGAAGAACATTCTACTTAGTAGATTCCTTAGCAGAGACGAGGTGAAGTTGGGTCAAGCAAGCACTTCAATGTGATCGATCATTCTGGTGCCTGTGACTCCTCTGCGGCGGCCCACCAAGAAATAAGTGATTTTTTAGACCATTAAAAATAGCTGCTCTCTCTCTCTCTCTCTCTCTCTCTCAAAAGCCCATTCCATGCAATTCAATTTCAATTCATTACGCCAGTAAGGGCACTGCATCAACTACCCGCCCTATTTATATCCGATAAAGGCAAATGCGGAGTACCCGCAGCCCCATTAAGATAGAAGTATGGACTTTTTAGAGGAGAGCGGATTCTGTCCTTCCACAGGCATCTTCTATAGCAAATGGGACTCCCCAACCCTCCCTCAATCCACCTCTCTCTCACTCCCATCCTACCTACTATCCCTCACCTCCCACATGCTCTCCAAGCCTGCCTACATCGACGCCCACTCCGGCCAGAGGCTCACCTACGGCGATCTTCGCACGCTTGTGGCGTCCGTCTCATCCGCACTGCACGTGCTGGGCATCAAGAAAGGAGATGTAGTCCTTGTGGTGTGTCCAAATTCCCTGCATTTCCCAGCACTGATGCTGGGTGTCATGGCCATCGGCGCCATTTTCAGCACAGCCAACCCTTTGAACACTAGGCAGGAGATTCAAACGCAGGCCCAAGACTCCCGCCCCGTCATGATCATCACCACCCAAGAGCTCGAGCCCAAGATAGATGGGCTCATCTCCAGGCCCATACTCCTGCTGGAAGAATTCTTTGACGGCATGATGAGGGCCCCGCTCGCCCGCACGTGCAAGCTCCCGCACGTTCAGGTCGCCCAAGGCGACACGGCGGCGCTCATGTACTCGTCGGGGACGACCGGGAAGAGCAAGGCGGTGGTATGCTCGCACCGGACGCTGATTGCGATGAGCTGCCTGCTGCGGCACGTGTGGACGGTGGAGGGCGTGCGCGCGTGCGACGAGGTGTACCTGTGCGTCGTGCCGCTGTTCCACATGTTTGGGCTGTCGGTGTTCGTGTGTGGGTCGCTGGCCGTCGGATCGACGGCGGTGATACTGGGAAAGTACGCGCTGGAAGATATGCTGGTGGCGGTGGAGGAGTACGGGGTGACGAGGCTGCCGGCCGTGCCGCCGATGGTGGTGCAGATGGTGAGGATGGCTGACGTGGCGAAGACGTATGAGCTTGGAAGTCTCAAGGAAGTCATCTGCTCGGGCGCGCCTCTGGGGAGGGAGCACATGGAGCGCTTTGCCAAGTGTCTCCCACGTACGACGCTTTACCAGGTGACAATCTGAGATAATCGCTTTTTCAGCTTTTTCTGGCATGCCTTTTGGCCATTTGCTGTCAAGTCGGTCGTCACTTGTACGCACACGTACAGCCTTTTTTATTTTATTTTATTTTTTCTCGTGTCTTGTAGAATAGGAGAGGACTCATTCATTTGATGGTATATTTATCTACTTTTAATAATTTTATTTTTGCACGCGCTTTTCTAGTATGACGTTTGCATTAAAGCTATTTTTTATATTGGAATTTTTATTTTTATTATTGATTCTTTTACACTAAAAATATTTTTTAAAATTTCTTTCATAAGAAAAAAATTAAACTGCTTGCTTTTCATGCTTTGGCTCGAAAAGACTTTAAACCTGTGATTAGTCATTTGCCAATCGCCGTGGGAGGTTTGATTTGTCATTTGATACGTACCCCTGCTTGTTGGTCATTAAAATGGACGTATTTAAAGCTCTGAAGCCGAAGCATTGATGAGCCGTACAACGCGCGAAGATGATATTAATAATATCATTCTAGTGTATCCGTTGATTTCGAATGGATTATCTAATTTAAAATTTTACCTTATTTATTGAATTATCGAATGGTTAAATAGATGGAATAAGATGTAAAACGAAGGGTTGCTTTTCTGGTAAAATAAGTGACAGCAAATAATTAGATTAAGTATTTAATATGTAATATAATGGGTTAAATTAACAGCTTCAATTTTAAATCGATGGAAAATAAGAGAAAATTAATAAGAAATAATAATTTAAAGGTTTATAATTTCGAATTCCAATATGTGCTAGCAACTTTTATTATTATTACTATTACTTATTTTTGCTAAATAATTTATCTATTTTATCTTTATTTAGTTTATGGGTGGTTTTGCTCTAATTTTAGGAACATGAATTTTAAGAAAAATATTCATTCTATCACTGCTGTAATTGGGCGGATGGTGGAAGATTTGGTAGAAGAATTTGCTTTTATGCTCTGTAAAAGCTACAGCTACGTTTTCAACCACCACGTGATGCAGGTGTCGACGCTCACTTAGACTGATGAGCGTAAGACCATAAAATCTCCATCCATCGAAGAAAGCTCAAAGATTATGCAACTACAATCCTCCAATTTGGGGATTTTGGAGGCATGGGACCATAGCACAAATGTCTTGGATCACATATACTAGTGTCTGGGGCTTAGAAATTCCATTTGAAATCGATTATTGCCAACATTGATAGCATGATTTTACCACCGGAATCGAACCACCTAGCCATTTCTGTATGTATCAACCCATACTAAAAACAAGTACCAAAGCATGCGAAAGGAATGCATGCCACTCTTCCCACTCGCTAGAATTCAGAGAATTAAAACAGCTATTTATTCGTATGCATCCACCCATCCCAAAAAAGTACCAAAGCAAGCCAAAGGAACGCGCAGAACTCAGAGAATTGAACACACATTTACTTGTATGTATCTACCCATCCTAGAAAAAGGTACTTATCAGAAATTATTAAATAGATAATTGAAGATAGTCAACATAACTTGTTATACAAAAATGTAAATTTTCAGAATATGGTCAATAAATGCACAAAGAGGGAGTGGGGTCTTACTAAGAATAGGATTTATCTATTCACTTGTGCTCTTGTCCATCTTGTCTTATACCCTGACGCACGCATCAAGTTGATATTTCCGAAATTACCAAATTGAAATCTGACTACCCATGATCTGGTCGTGATGATGCAGTGCTACGGATTAACAGAAACGAATGGGCCAGTCACGCTTTGTGATGGCATAAAGGGCAGATATCATGTGTCCATTGGTAGACTAATTCCGTCGGTAGAAGCAAAGATCGTTGACGTAGACACCAAAAAGCCCCTGCCTCCTCGCAAGTACGGAGAGCTCTGCTTAAGGGGGCCTTCCCTCATGCAAGGTACACCTTATGAAAAATGATTGCGGATGCTCATGCTAGTAACTAGATGACTGAAAATCGGGGAGACACCTAATGGACGGAGTTGGTATTAGTAATGCAGAAAGAAACATACATACACGACGAATATTGTAATGGTGAATTGAACCTTTGGTTGGCCGGGTGCTTTTGTAGGCTACTACAAGAACGAAGAAGCCACAGCTCATGCAATCGACAAGGAAGGTTGGCTGCATACAGGCGACCTCTGCTTCATTGACAATTCTGGGCTGGTTTATTTGGTGGACAGGATCAAGGAACTCATCAAATACAAGGCTTATCAGGTCTTCTTTGTACCCGTCTCCGACTCTCTGTTTAGGTCCACGTTTGCATATTTCATGGATTGATGGATGGTAGCTTGATCTTATTTCGGACTTTCAGGTAGCCCCGGCCGAGCTGGAAGAGATATTGGTCACTCATCCTGAGATTTGTGATGCCGCCGTGATACCGTAAGTTGGCTTCTAAATAATCCACGTATCCACATACGGTAGCTTAAATTTAGTTAGAAGGTGCAATCAAACAACAACTGGAGAGTTCCAATTGCCAGGAGGATGCAATGGCAATGACATTCATTCAAACTTCATCGCGGATGTGTGTCGGGTAGTCTCATGTTCAACTTTGAATTTTGCAAGGGACTAGTAAAGAGCAATATTTTGAAGGTCCACATAGCACATGCTGCCTTTAGAGTTTAAAAAACTGTTGTTTTATTTAAGTTTATTCTATTTTTAGTCATTATTACTTATTTTGTCACCTCAGTTCCTTTCTTTTCATCTTCTGTCAAGTATTTTATTATTTTCCTCTTCTTTTTTTGTCTATTTCTCTAATTCACAATTTGGCTCTTAATAAAATTTGAAAACTCATTATGAGTCCATTTGGGTAGGGCATATTGGAAAGTTATATTTAAAATGCATGCTAATTTCAACTGAATAAAAAATAATGTCAGCAAATTAAGCTTTTTTATGAAAAACAAATTAAGGATAATAATTAATAATTTGGATACTGATGTTATTAAAATAGATATAATACCACGTTACATTAATTTGAGTATAGAAGAGGTGTATTTTAAACACTTTTCATCCAAAACATACCCTTAAAAAACATATTTGGATGTGAAAGTACTCTAATAAATTGCATTGAAAAGGGCATAAAAGAGGTATATTTTTTGACACGCCGATAACTGGAAATTAAATTAGCCATAAACACAGCTGCTACAGCCGAATGAAGACCATGGTTTTCAGGTACCTAAATGTAGAGGCAGGAGAGATTCCCATGGCTTGCGTGGTTAGGGTGGCATACAGCAAATTACAGGAAGAAGATGTCATCAGTTTCATGGCAGATAAGGTGTCCATTCCACTTTATATATATATATATATTTATTTATATCATCTCGGTAGTATTTACGAGCAAAATATATGACTAATCTCAAACATATGACATTTCAGGTTGCTCCTTATAAGAAGGTTAGGAAAGTGGTGTTTGTGGACTCCATCCCAAGATCACCTTCCGGCAAGATCCTCAGGAGGCTTCTTAAAGCCTCATCCACCCATCGAAGGGTGGAGACATCGCCAAGATTGTGAACGAAGCATCAAGCATCTGGCCATTTGTGGTATCTACATTGATTCTTCTTATTTTAGCTGTTGCATGTGAATGATTTGATATTCTAATTTTTTCTCCCCTCAAGGGGACTGATGACACATTAGGAAGGATGAATTGTGTGTCATTCTTCTATGGAAATAAAGGAAGTATTATTTGCTAGAAAAGAAAAGCTACACGATGAGGAATATTTATTTAAATTATTTGCTAATAAATAATTCAATTAATTCTAATATTTTTATTTCTTTTGTGGCGGTAATATTTTTACGCTACATTTGCAAATCTCTCTCTACCGAAGCTTCTTATATCTATTTAAAGGGATGCCATTTATTAGCATTTTTTTCCACCTTTTAAGCGGACTTGGCAGGAGTACAAATTCAACGGTCGGGGATCTAAACCCGTCCAAAAGCAGATCCAGACCGTAAAATATTTATCCCGTTGCACAACTACGCGATCCGATTCGTTCATCTATCGGGTGTCGAATTGACTGATCATGAGACAAAAATATAATCGAAAAGGTGAATCGTACCGTCCGGTTGCTTGCAAGTTTGGAAAATCCAACAGTAGACCATGAAAGCTATTTACAGTTCAGAGCCTCCAGGCTCATGGCCAAACCGCTGTCTGCTGCAGAAATATGATACGACGGAGATGTACGAACAATATTACAGGAGCGCCCTCCGGTCTCCACCCACAGCTCATGGAAGCACTAGGTACTATCTTGACCGTCAGTTCGAGAGTCTCTCTAACTCGTGCGTAAAATGTAAGTAGTCATCGCCGTTGCTTTCATAGAAAATCCGAACCATTAACTCGAGAAAGTTAAATGGTATAAAACGTCGAAAATTTGTATTCGGATTTCTCTTAAAGGATTCATTGTGAAAATCAATCCATCTAAGTTGGTTCGACTGCATGGATGGAAGAATTCTCTAGGTGGCATGGTCCCTGCTAAGAGATGGCTACGCCATTGTAAGCTTTTCCCGCTCTCTACCTTGGGATTTCTCCAGTCCCGTAAGATCATCTGGACCCACGATGCTCCAGCATCTGGTAATTCGTACACGCGACGCGTTAACCTCAAGCTCGACCTTCAAGTGGGATGCGTGAATTTCATTTCAACCGTCCAATTATTGACCCACTCTTTCTATGTCTTGGAACTTAAATTTCATTAATTTAAGATATCGATCATCTGATATTTTCAAATTTAATTTAGAGCCTTCAATTTATGAAGGAAACTAAAACGCTATGATGTTTCCGTTGGTGAACAATAATCAATCATCTTCCATCTACTTGAGTTCCAGCAATGCGTAGGGTCCTGATTGGAGTGCACGTGTGCCACAAGGGGTACAATGGATTGTGACGCTACACCTTTCATCCGCATGTCTTGAAGCTCAAAAATGAAACGGTAATTATTTGGTGCTCTACTGTGAAGCTTAGTAGGCAGGCGCTTCTTGACTAGTGAATAATAGTGATAACTAAGATTAAACAATCAAAATTGCTCCCCCCCACCAAAAAAAAAAAAAGGACAGATAAGTTAGGCTATGGTAAACTGTGATTAATCCACACCTGTTTGCTGAAATTGGGGTATTGTTGTTCTTTATTTAAATTATCCAATAAAAGCTCACCAATCATATGAAAAATACTAGCCAGCAATATGCGTTTCGAACGGGACATACCCGCATGCAATTAATAGCCGCCGGCGTATGGTCCATCGCAGTGCGGGAGTACCAAGTACCATCTTGAGCTCCGAAACGAGAGGGCAAAAACGTCATTACAACAAAGTCATCGCCTTCGCGACAGTGAACCGCAATTGCACCCCGAGAAATCCTCACATCCAACCAGTTGGACCGTAAGCTCTCATCCAGCAAGAGATAACTATATATTTTTAACAGGAACGGAACATCCAAATCACTGGATAGGTTGCATGCTATTTATAAATTTTTATAAAACATGTAATTCTAAATATTTTTATAGAAAGCTAAACGTATGCTCCTTCCTCTTAAATGAGGTGATTTATTTATTATCTCCATAATAATGTAAATATTTAATAAAATTTTAATTATATTTTATTTTTTTGATGTTATAAATACAGTGGACGGTACAGATTTGATTTTACAATATAAAGATTAATAATGCTGGCGGATGAATGGTATTGTGCAAGTCCAGCTGGTAGCATATGACAATTTCTCTGCGCCCCAAAACGATGGTAGTAATGATGACATTCCAAATGACGAAAAACACCCGGCGTTTCCGTCAGAAAGGAAAACCGCAGTCTCCCACACTGAAACCAAGCCCGGGCAAGGGTTTCTCTCGGCTTTCCTCTCTATCATTCGGACTTCTCCGGTGTATAATCCACCAACCTAAGGCCCGGACTGCATCACCACCAAAACCAGGTACATGCATTGCCTCCGCGTATTTTTCCAGCTATTCCTCAATCCTCTTTTGAATTTCTTCTAGAAGTTCTCTTCCTAGACAAGCATCGTCTCTTGCATTTTTCTAGAAATGCCCTTTCCTTTACAGATAATGGAACATCTAGCGAGAGAGATAGAGAGGAGGGCAGATTTTAGGGTCTGATTTCCTTGCCTTCGTTTTGGTGACTTGACTCCTTCATCACATGAGCGGCTGAAACTGGATCGTGGGGTTGCATCTGTTCCCGTTGCAGATTGTCTCGGTTTTTCGCTGCAGTCTTCTTGTAATCTGAGTTATTTGGAATGTCTCTGTTTTGCGCTGCATTCCTCCTGTAATCTGAGTTCTTCCGTTTTCCCTTTTAAGTGCCTGAAGGCGCGAGTTTTCTTAGGCTTTTACGCTGTAAGATTGGGTTTTGTTGACTTGTCTCATCCTCAAGAAACTCAGACCATCAAGAAGTGGATTAGTGGTTTTTTATTACTTGTTATTTGGTTTTCTAGGAATGATTAGTGGATGCGCTGTTAGACCATGGCAATCAATCTGCACCTGCATTGGCATTTTATGATTATCGGACCTTTAACTCAATTAGGACTGTCCGAGTTCTGTGCTCCACTTGGTCGCAACGTAAGATTGCCTTCTTGTGCAGCTGACGAGTTGGAATGGAAAGAACCGGAAGTCCTAAGTGAGCTGACAATGTACATAGATCAGAGGCTAGGGTTTGAGACTTTTCATATCCAATAAGAGGAGAGTGCATGAAAAACTCAGTGGCAAATGACCAAGGTTGTTGTTGCCTATTTCATGGCCTATAGAAATTTGTGTTCAACGAGCTGAAAATTTTGGTCATGAAGTTTGCGTCAGGCCACCTGTATGATATGTGTAAGCGGATACTTAGCTTAAGAGTGGGTAGAACTGAGGGTAGCTGTGATTCATGTTTCATATGAGAAAATGTGGCTCTGACTGTGCTGCCACTATATTCTTCTGTTGGGTTTGATAACTTCTGTTGTAGATCTCTGAAGTTGCTCCATTGTGGGTTGGGAGAAATTTATATTTTAGGGGGGTGCTTTATATGATGAGAAGGTTGTTTCACCCACTTGGGTTATTGAAGGGTTCTTGCAGGTCATGTAACTATAGCAATCATTTTATTGCAACGAGTCTGTTCCATTGTTTTATAAGTTCAATTGGTTTTATATTTCGGGATAGCCTGGGGACCTTCGTAATTACATTCATTTTGTTTCATACCTTGCATGCAGCATATTATTAAGTTTCCTAGTTTTTTACAATGCTTGATTTTGTGTACTTTATACCATGATCGGGTGTGTTTCATTTACTTTATTGTGATAGTTGTTCTATAGTTTTCTTCAGCTGCATAACTTAGTTGGCAGTTTGTAAAAATATGTACCTTTTGGTCTAGGTATTGAACTTTCGCTGCCAGTATTGTCATAATCATTATCATTTCTAGAATTAAAATAGAGTTTATTGGATCATCTCATAAATTGTAAATTTTTTCAATAATTTAAAATCTTAAATTAATTAATTAAAGCAAGGAAGCACATCGATAATTTGTTTCTCACCAGTATATGCCATAAGAATTCATGCACCCCAACTCCATGAATTGAGAACTTCTAAAGTGGAGTTGTTATTGTTGTGTTATTGTTGTTGTTATACATGGGTAGAAGGGGCATATGTCTAGATAACAGTCTCAATTTTAAAGTCATTGAAGAAAAGCTTATCATGTAATAAGAAAACTCAATAACATGATAGAAGAGGGAGCTTTTAGACCAATATTAACAATCATATATCAATTGGGATTAGAAAATTATCATTTAAAGCAAGCTCATTGGTTGTCAATGGCATGGAAAGCCCAGAGGTAAAGAATCATAACTCGTAATTGACGAGACATCCAAATTTTAATACTTTTGCAATGAATAGAAAAAGTGGCCTCATTGAAATATTCATAACTATCATCAATTTATCAACGGCCATGATGCAATGGAACTGGTTCCTTGGAAGTTTTCGAGGAAACTTTTGGTTTTCAGTCATGAGGGATGATTGGATAATATTCAATCTGACCAATGTGCTTAAAATTTTTTGTTTAGCTAAGAATGTAAAAATGACCTCAATAAAAGTTTTTGTGGGCCGCAAAATTAAAATTATTTGAAAGTAAATATATACCCTCTAAAATGTTTGCTTTTTAAGTGATTTAATTTTGTAGCTCATCAAAACTTCTATCAATCTGATATTCACAATCCTAGCTTAATAAGCCTTTCTCTCCACATTGTTTAGATTGGATTTTATCCAATCACCACTTAGGACCTAACATCAAAACATTAATTGGAATTTTCCAAGGAACCAGTTCCATTACATCACTGCTGATTTGTCAAAGCCAAAATTAAACTAAAACAAGAGCAAAGTTTAGTAGGTTTCAAATTGTAAATTGTGAACTGAATTGTAACTCGTATTGTTCAGAACCATTGGATCATAGGATTGATTTAAAATGAGATCCACAAGTGGAATTAAAATCATTCTTCCCAAGAGTCGTCTACAAGAATCCTAAATTGTAAATTGTAGAATTTTGAAAGTAGTTTTGCAACCTCACTTATTTTCCAATTAAAATTATCCATGAATTAAATAATTACTGATGTCCCCTAGTCAATAATCTTCCTACCTGGCTTCAACAAGACTACTGCCTATTAACCTTAGGCAATGAATGTTTCCATCCAAAATCTTCTTTTCATACAAGTTGCTGGGCTAGGCTATTGAGTTCTCTAAAACACTTGTATACTGCTGTAAGTACTGCCCATATTTTGAGCTGTAAATGGCTGAAGCCAGTGCTTATTTGGCAGCTCTGGATCCTTTGGTTCACGACATTGATGGAAACTTGTGTATTTTCTTCTTGTTTGCTAGTTGTGCTGCCTAGTTTGATGGGGCAGGTTTAACATAGGAGGACTACTTGGCAAGCAGAAATGCTGAACGGCAAGTTGGTTATAACATATAAGCGGAAGCGACTATCATCTAAATTTGAACATGCTCAAGGAATCAAATGGACAAGCATGCCTCCAGAACTTTCAACAAGTACCCAGACAAGATCCAGTCCAAAAGCAGAATCAAGTGTAGTGCTGTTATCGGAAAAGCAAGAAGGAGAAGACCAGGTGGGCATGTTAAACTTTCGGCTTTGTAAGAAGTATTTTGACTGATGAGATGTGTGTTGTCTTTTGGACATTTTAAGCTCAACAGTGGCCCCTAAACTCTCAACTTGATGCTAAAGGGGAGGGATTTTGGATTATTATAAAATATTAAAGTTGATAATACAGCAGCAAGTTATTGTGAACTGATTTTTTCTTCTTATTGAGGTTAAATTGATACATTATGCTACACAAGATTTTCTTTTTTCTGTTGTTTATTTGAGATGATTTCTGTCACCATGCCAGACTAATACAGTTGATCTGATTATGTTACCTATTTAAAGCATCTGTTACTGTTTGTTCCGTGAAAGGGAAACTTGTGACATCTCAATTGTTTTTATTGAGTTAAGGCCATCATGTTTCATGCATTCAATTGATTTTGGCTCAAATGTGGGATTTTCCTTGTGCTTGTTGCATCTTTCTTTTAATTATCTTTTTATTCATTTAAAGGAAAATGCCCACTTTTCCAATGGGAGATTCCATAGTAGGGATGTCAAATGTAATGTTCTCTTTTTAACACAAGGATCTTATTTATTGCCATAGATGGATCTAATTAGGAATTATGCTAATACTCTATGCTGAAGGACTGGAAAGCATGATCTTGTCTCAAAGAAATACCCTCCCGTCCTTCATTCGTTTTCTTTATTGGTTTGTAGTCTGTTTGCTCTTTTTTACCTTTTTTTTCCAGTTTTAGCACTTACAAAAGGAATCATGATTTGATGTGGCCTTTAGAGAATACACATATAAGGCACATTCCACTAAACTCCCCCTTCCCCTAAGAATTTTTTTCTAGTTTTTGTTGGCTCTGTTCTTCTTCATCAATTTTCTTTTGTTTATTTTATCTTTTTGTTTCAGATGTTTATGAACAATTGAAACTAACATTTTTCATGTTCTTATGTCTTTTTTTTCTTCTTTACCTAAGAGATGCATCTCTCATGGCAAACAGCTGTGCTCTGGTGGCAACGAAAGATGCAACTCTGGTAAGTCTGTGCTGCAGCCAGTCCATGAACCAAGGAGAGGAAGGGAACTTAGGTTTACTGAGGGATCTGAGATGGGGCCCATTAGACTTCGTTCTCACAAAGTATTATTGGCACCAAATTCATGTGGCAGTGTTTCAACCAAGGGGAAAGATTGTTCCCTTAAGGAAGATGCATCTGTTGAAATGAAGGCAAGTTCCACTCAGATAGAATTATCTTCTGGTACCAATTCTAAATCTGGATGCAAGGTTGAACACATTGAAAGACAAAGTGATTCTCAAGTTGCAGACATGGATGGTGGTAAGGCATCAATATCTGGGCTGGCGAATTCACCCATTGAAACAAAGTGTGGGGCTGTGTGCCAAGATCCAATCCTGGAAACTCGAACTTCAGGAATAAATAATTCATCACAAGAAGCAAATTCTGCTTTATTGCCTGGTGATTTGCTTCCCAAAAGATTCAGTAACCCCTTGATTACATTCAGTCGAAGGGCAAGAAAGAAAGAGCATGTTGGAGTAGATATCAAGGACTCATCTGAGGAAAACAAAATTTCTCTGGTCCAATTGAACGGCTGTGAAGCAGGTGTAAGCAGTTTCGATGAAGTGTCCTCTCAATGTAATTCAGTCCATCAGTCTACTGCTGTATTCATGCTTAGAGAAGATTCACTGACAAGCCCTTTGCTTTTACTGAAAGAAGCTGAGGTATGTTCTTCTTCACCTTGTGCGTATTGCCTTTTAGGTAGGTCTATCAATGAGGTGAATTCTTGCCCGGTAGAGGATACTAAACATTTTATTTCATACATTGGCCCTGGTCTTGATCGTCCTTGGCTTTTAATTAGGTTAGGCCAAACAAAGTGCAGCCAATTTACTATGTGCAATGTAATGGGGGCATCATGTTACTGTTCTTTGCCTCCAGTTTGCTATTTTGAGGGATCAATTGAAGTTCTTTTTTGCAAATTTCAAATTTTTGTGGATGTGTTGCTTTTGCTGTTCTAGTACTTTTAGCAGCATGGTGAACTTATGTCTTTCACTAGTGGATAACTTTTGGATGCTTGGCATCTTTATTTATGGTTTGATGAACCTATCATGCTTGTAGGTAATTTTTTGTCAGCTGCCAGAATATATAGTGAACAAAAGAAAATTGTTGCTCCTACTCTTACCTCCTTAGATATACCAAAATGATTTTTTTAATGAATACACCATGGAGATATATCTTCATATTTAACATGAAATTGCAAACCATTTTATCTTGTAACTTGGCTTTTGTGCTATTGGCTCTGGAGGGAATTTTATTAGAAAAATTTCTTCAATTGGCAACTAATGCTAGGATTTTTGTAATCAATTGACAGCCAAGATTTTATACTCTCTTGAACCTAACAGTTTCAACCTTCCTTATGTACCTGAAACTTTAGCCATTTCAACTGTAAATATTTGTGGAAAGAGGAAAAAAAACACTTCTAGTAGTGTAACTCCTACATCATTTACTGTCTTGTTCAAGTAATGCTCTCTGCCTCTGTCCAAAAAGAAAAAGAAAGTAAGAATGAATGTATGACAAGGAATGAAAATTAACGCTAGGTTATAAACCCTAGAGCTTTGGAAGTAATTTTGAAAAGACAGAGAAAAACAGAAGGTTGATTGACAAAAGTAATAAATCATGAACATATCCACTCAATGCATTGCACTCTTAAGTTTCCCTTTTAATAATAATGCCCATTGCTTATGTGGATACTATGTTCACCCTTGACAACGCATGCCTAGACCCTGGAGCTTTGATTGTATGTTGTGAACAAAACATATTTACAAAAGAGACAAATTGTGATTTTTTTAACTCTATGAAGGGCCTCATCAGACAAAAATACACCACTTATTGATGGATATACGTTATGAAGATAATATGAAACCGCATCCTAGAGGCTAGATGTTACAAGGTAAAATGTTGTGAAAAATACTAGAAATAGAAACACTTTTGAAAGAAAATAGCTAATGTTGTTGCAATTAGTTTTCATGATCATTATCATTAAATATTTATTCCACTAATTAGTTTCAGGATATGAATCTTCAATGAATTTTCACTCTGTCATGGATCCTTTCTCGATTTAAAAGCAATGGCCTTCAATTCTTTGTACACCACCTTTGCTGATGTTCTTTACCTCAGTCCCCCAACGTGGAACACTACCTCTGAATGACATTCTTTTCTGATATTTTACCTTGGAACACATGCCCATCTGAAGGATTGTCCCCCAAGAAATCTCAATTAACCCACAAAGAATAGTCGGTCCTTTGGCAAAACTATAGAATTTCCCTTTTGTTTGATTGACATAAAACTCTCAACAGTGAGCCATGTCCTCCTTTCCTTCCACTCTGGTGCATTATAATGTTATTGTCAACTCCTTGTTCATAAACAATTTATCCAATATAACAAATACTTGTTGATTGGCAAGCTCAACCTTTTCCTCTTCTATGGAGAAAACAGCATGTGAGAATGATAGGTGGACAAAGGTCATAATTATAAATTTCATACTTATTTTGAAGATCAAACATATGTAGTTAAGGGATTCTGATAATAAATGGTATGACTTTGACAAACATCTGAATACCTTTCATAGTACACTGTTTGGTTTAGATGTATTTTCATTCATTTGCTTAAGCATTTTTGGGGGAATCCATATGGACAGGAAAGTAAACCAATTTACCCGAAAGAAATGTGTTGGCCTTTAAAGATGTTGATAGTGTGCTTTATAGGACCATATGTTCTCAACCTGTCAATTGTAGTAATGATAAATGCTCCTTTCAGACATGGTATATTGTTTGCCATTCTTAATTCTCAGCAGTAGAATTATTTATTTGTGTAGTGATGATAGTTAATGTGGTCAGTATTGCTTGCAATTTTAATTGTGTGGTTGCTGCATCGTATATGGACATCATATTCTTATGTCTTTGAAGTTTGAACTAACAATTACCAAATCAACTGATGAAAATATCTTACCAATTTCCTTCATGATATGCTGGACAGATAGTGCATCAAGAAGGGGATGACCAATCTGAATCAACTCTTGCTGCTGGTGCTTTGGAAGCAGAGATGTAAACCTGCATTGAACTTTGCCTCATTCTCCGCTTTTTTTAGTTATGTCCACCTTATGTGACTTGTCCTCCTTGACTGTAAACAGTGCTGTTCCTGCGCACCATGTTATGCAAGAACCAAACACTAACATAGGGATGGCTTCCGGAACCATAGCTGACGCTGTAGAGGAATTGGATGGAACTGTTAGGACTGGTGATATTTCACAGTTAGCCTCCAAAGATCATGTGAAGCTTTCTGCTGAAGCTTTTGTATCTCAGTGTGTATCAGATCTTAATGTGCAGACATCTGTAAACTCACCAACAACAAATTATTTACTGCCTTCCAATGCAAAATCCTCACATATAAACTCACATGAAGTGAGCTGCTACAATCCATCTACTGATGTGACAGCAAGCCCAGAGCATGCCATAGTGTTGCATGAAACAGCAAGCCTAGAAAGCAGGGGACTGGAATTTGTGGAAATTCTGGATGGAGCAGAGAAGTCAACTCACCATCAGGATAAAGATGGTAGAAATGTATTGTCATCTCTTGATGAAAATTGTATGAACCACAGACAGGATTGTGATAGTAAGACTTCCTTTCTACCATCAATTAACTCTTCCATCCAAGACCAATTGAAGCAGGTGAGTTACAAAATGTGAGAAGGCTTCACTCTATTTTAATGCCAGCTTTTCTATATTTACCTTGGAAACCTTATAGCATGAACCTTGTCCCTGCATGTTCTCTCGTTCTACTGTTAACTCGTCTCTTTCTGCCTGGAAATCTCATCATTGGAGGCAGATATTGTCGTGCAATCTGCACTGAGAATTCGCCTGCATATATCCAACCATCCAGAAAGCATGAACAAGACTGTTTTGATAACATATGGCGTAGAATATAAAAAAAAAACAAGGCCACATATTGTTACGCCCACTGACTTCGGTTAAAAGACCAGTGAAAGGATTCTCTGTGAACACTGCATTCAATATTAGCCTCCTTGTCCATGGATTTACTTTGCTGTTTCTATAAGTTCCCTCACGAGTATTGAATTTTTGCAAATGACCAAACAAAAATTCTAGTTTGGTATTCACCTATATGCTAAGTCATGATTATTGCAAATTTGCATATACTCAATTTTATGAACGCTCACATACATCATGGTTTTCTTTAAGAATAACAAAAAATATCCCATCTGAAAATCTCTGCAACAATGGAAAGAATTTCTGAATTCCCATGTTGGATTTCTTAAATCTCTGTGTTCAACTCCGGAATAGGATCTCAACAAAACACTATCTTCTCATCAAAACCAATACTTGCAATTCTCAATTCCTTTTCCCTAAGTCTTCTATGTTACAGTCTCCACTGCAGTTATTTAAGGTAGGTAGTCTGCTATGATAATCATGATATCTTTCCAGTAGCATTTTTCCAGGTGTTGCAAAATAAGCAAATTCTCCAAACGGATTGGGTTGCAAAATGTTTGGACAGAGCAGCATTCTACATGCTGATATTATTGGTGTTTTAATAAATATTGTTTTAGGCATCTAATAAAATATTGAAGGGAAAAATGAGATAAAGGGTTGTTGGGCATTTTTTTTGATACTTATCGCCATATTGTCATTATTTCAATGCCATTTACCACTATCTTTTGCTGATTTTTCACTTTTATCACCACCACTATGAATAAATATAAAGTAATAATAAACATTTTGTTAATCACAACTGCATACAATGGATTATATACAATGGATTATACCAGCTTATCAGTGGATTTTCCAGACTACATCATCTTCTTCTTCAATTGACAGTACATGTTAGGAACCATGGATCACAGTTGTGGAGAGCATTAAACAACTGAGCTTGAGTTGATGCATCAGGAACTAGGGCTCCTTAATTCCTTTCTTTCTTTCTTGGCTTAGTGAATCATATTGACAATATGTATTAAGAGCTGTTGGCCACACTAGAGGGCACCAGGAACTTATATTGTTTTGATGCATCAGGAATGAGGACTTATGAATTCGTTATAAGCTGTTACGTACTGATGATGCAAGTAATTCAATATCACATTCTTTACGAACTCTTTTGTAACATTGGTTTCTATGATGCAGGATTTTTCAAGAGAGATTTTGAATGAGGCAATCCCCTTGGCATATATACCTCGAGAGGGAACCACTAGCTTAGGTTTTCAGGGAAGAACCTGTTTACCACACTCAGGATTTGAAAAGGACGTATCGAAACAAACACCAACAAAGTCTTCTTCCTGTCCTCATTTTCTTCGTTTATCTCTTCCAACAAAGCCAGATGCTGTCAAGGACTGTCGAAGCATGCTGTCACCAACAAGTTTTAACATCAAAAGTAGTAGTCATGTTCATGATCATCAACATCAATTACAAGATGTGTTCCCTCAATCCCCAGACAATAGTCCGTCATTGGCAAGACATAAACAGCTGCTTGAGAACATCATGACAAGAGCTGAGATGTTAAGAAGAAGCCAAGGCTTGTCATGGGACAAGTTCAAGGGACATGCAAATGCATGGTCAGAAGAAGAGTTAGATTTTCTTTGGATTGGTGTAAGAAGATATGGAAGGGGCAATTGGGATTCCATGCTACGAGACCCAAAATTGCACTTTGCAGAGTGGCGGGTTGCTGAAGACCTGGCTGTTCGGTGGGATGAGGAGCAATCAAAGCTTTTGAGTGGCACACTGATTCAACCTATGGTATATTCTACTAAGGCAGATAGCTTCCCTGCAGTCTCCACTGGCTGTTTACCAAGACCAATTGTTGGAAGTCAGTATGGCACTTATGGGTCTGAGCACCATACTCCTAGATGTCGGACTTTCACAAATGAGACTGAACTTTCTCTTGGAGATGTATACACCCAGAAAGAGGAAAATGTCTGGAAGAGGTACCCATTCCATTTACCTGGGCCAGCCTTGGCCCTTCCTCTTTCCAGGAACTATGATCAAGACATGAGTCCATATCTCATCAATGGACTGAAAATGGGAGCCAAGCAACAGAAACCCATCAAAGCCCAAAGGAGTCGCTCATATTCTAGCAGGAAACGAGGAAGATATGACAATGTATTCCCTTTTTTGCTGCAAAATCCCATAGACAGTGCTAGAGGACATATGCAGTGGAGCAGAGAGACATTAAGCTACAGTAGAAATGTCTCAACTTTAAATGATTCTGCATCTACCCATGATCTGCCAACTGGGCTGCCAGCAAGAGGCAATCTACCTCACTGGCTGAGGGAAGTGTTTGGTCCACCCCAAAGGCCAACGGAACCAGTACTGCCCCCTGGTGTTTCAGCCATTGCTCATTCTGTGAGTGTGCTTTATAATGACAAGCCAGTTATCCCACCTTTTTCTGTTCCTGGTGTTGCACCAGTGCTGCCAAAGGATCCTCGGCTGCAAGTTCCGAGGAAGAGCAGCATGACCAGTAGGGTCACTGGTCTCAGCTGTATGAGGTCACCAGACACTGCAGCTTCTGCAATGCCTGCTGCTGCTAGTTGCAGCAGTCTCGCATGGATGGAGACAAAACTTGATTTTCACCCCACAGGTCCCAGCTCCCTAAAACCCACGATGGAAAGCCAGGTTTTGGATCAGAAAGCTGCTGCTGATTTGAACGAGCCTCTTTCTGACTTATTTACACCAAATGATCTAATAGTGATAGAGAGTGATGCTTCTTCGGAGGAGACAATATCAGATGATCGAAGTGGAAGGCACTAGCTGTCAGAAGAAAGCCATTTTGAGGAACTCGTGGATGCTGCTATTATTAGCATGCTGCACTTCAGAGGTCTAAAAGATTTTAGTTTATCCTTCTGTACATGCATGTTGTGAATATATATAATATATATGTAGAGACTGGCATTTTGAAATGACTCTGCCCCCTCAATGATAACTACTTGGACCAACCCTGTCTGCTTGTGTATTCTTCTAGGTGTTGTAAACCTACGCTGATTCAAATTTGAGTGATGAGGCTGAAATGATTTACAGCGCAACCAAATAACTCAACGTTTTTCTTGCTTTGGCTTACTAGTCATCTAGTTCATGTTTTTTCTCTGGAAAGAGGAGGGAGAAAAAAAAGTAGTTCCTTGTTTCCCTCTCTTGTTTTATTTTTACCATGCTTTAAAGCTTGGATCAGAGCGAGATAACTGATTCTTGGGAATTAAAAGTAGCATTTGAGTAGTTTAGTCCAAGAATTATGGTTTTTTTTTTTCCCGTATCATTACCGAAATATTACTTTCTCTAGTTAAGATTGCAAAAGCAAAGTCAAGTCTTAGTCCAACAGAAAGTATGCCCAAATTCAAAGTTCAACGTTGATTGAGCAATCTCAATTCAGGATTGGGTGGGTTCCAAGACTTTTGTGAGTCTCCCTTTTCTTAACTCATTACCGTGTCTCTGCACTTTTTTCTTGGATGATGATGATGGTTGCACGGGAATTAGAAGGGCCAAATAAGAAGCTTGTTTGGGCTATGAAACTTGGCACGGTCACCATTTCGATGCGCGGGATTTCAAACACAAATTCAAAGCGCGTTTGGTGACCTCAACAGAGTGGCAAATCTCACTAATCAGTTTTAATGTTGTAGATATCCAGCTGTAGTCTCCTAACAATTACAGGTGGCCCCATTATCAGTGTTTAATGGCGAGTCTGGTTTGAGGATGAAATACAAGACAAGGATGACGTGCTAGCTTTCATTTTAAGGAAAATGAATAATGGGGTAGCAGCGCTGGTCGAAGCAGCCAGTTAACCCTTTGATTTGAAATGTCAAGGACTCAAGGGCAAAGGGCTATTTCATTTTATTAATTTCTTCTTCAAAATTTACGTTCTGCTAAATCAGGGCAGTTAAAAAGGCCAGAATGGTGAGATTTTTTGTGGCCCTGCCTGTTGATAGCAATAGAATGTGGGCCCCAATTCACAGCTCCTATGCAGATTTGATGGTCCGATATTTGGCTCGGTTGATCAGTTTACTACACGACGTAACATATGCACTCAATGAATGGCCCAGATTAATTGCTTGTTCATAAACATTGTTATCAAAACCGGACCGAACTGGCTGGTCAGACCGGTTGTAGCCAGTCCGATTCGTCTCAATAGTGAATTTTTTAATTATTTTAATATTATTAATAAAATAAAAGAGTAAATTAGAACAGTATATTATTATACAAAAGATCTATACATTTGGATTAATATCTATGATTTAGATTTTTTAAAATCAGGTTGTAGTTTTTTTTTTTAAAAAAAATTTTGTTAAAAAAACGAAAATCGGTTGAACTAGTCAGTCTGGTTGAACCGTGAACTGGACACTTAGCCCGTTCAGGTCTGGTTTTGATAACATTGATCATTAAAGCTATCCTTATTCTTCTTCAGTCCCTTATCATATCAAGAGCACTCCCTATCATGCTGATTACATGTAACATTGAGAAATAGGCAGAATCACATTTTCATTTGAATATCGATTTCTCCGTGTTCAATTCACTTTTTAATTCATTGGATCTGATCGGCACCTGCCCGCATAATTAGATAATGGCAGTAAGTGGACCTTGCTTTCCCCCAAAAGTGGAAGCAAGTGGACCCCTCTTCATATCACTGTCATATATTGGTCCGATGGTCGACAACGGCATGAATGACAGTCGTCTGCTTTTGCCACCTTCAGAAATTATCTGTGGATTCCGTTTGGAAATGAAGAAAAGAGGCAGGAGAAAACGGAATATGATAATGTAAGATAAAAAAGAGAAAATAACATGATGTGCTAGAAATTAATAATTAGAAATAGAATAAATAAATATAAAATAGATAGCCTTTTTTTATAGAAAGATAAAGAATAATAATTAAAAATAAAGGCATTAATGGAAAAAATAGGATTGTTACATAATTAAGATATCGAATCAGATTAAAATGTATGGAAAAAAATGGGTAGAAAAGAGTGAAAAACTTCTACACTATCTTTTCCTCATTCGCAAAAGAAGGCGATTTCACCACTTTTCTTTCCAGCTTAATGGGGAGCGCTAATCTGAAACAAATATTGTGTGGAAGTCGTCACAATATCTGGGTTATTCATTTAGTGGGCCATGTGTTCTCAGAATTTACAGCCCCGAAGTGGGCAGGCCCCTAAACCATTTTCGATTGGGGTTGCCCTTCATTATTTGAGCCTCAATATCCACGAATTGACCAGCTGATCTGACGTAAAATTTGTGTCGAACTCAAGTCATTCTATTCAAAATCAGAACTTCTGTAATAATAGCTCTGCCGACACGCTACTGACTGTAGCAAAAGGGTGTCTGTGGAATTGGATATTGGGGCTACCCATAAAAACTCAGCTAATGATGTTCCACCATTTTCTTACACGGGTTTAAGTGTATTTTATGATTATGGGGGTGGGCCTCTCCCATCCCACACGCGCATGTGAGTAAAAGGAGCCCACAAGAGCTTTGATTGGTCATGCAAGGAAATAAAACAAGGAAAAACAGAGCGCTCTCTCTCTCTCTCTCTCTCTCTCTCTCTCTCTCTCTCTCTCTCTCTCTCTCTCTCTCTCTCTCTCTCTCTCTCATTACATGCCCCACAACCTATCTTAAACAACCAAAGTCCGTTTTGGGCTATAGATATAATTGCGCTTGCGCGTGAGATTGGCAATATTCTCCTTTACACATTTGCGCTTTCATTTCCAGGCTAATGAAAGGATATCACTTTTAAAGCTAAACTTTCAGTTATATTTGAAAAAATGATAACATTTCAGTAGGTGTTGTTATTACAAGCCAATTGCAGCTAATCTTTTGTCTTTATGGGATGCTTGAAAATCGAGATTGGAGAATTGATAAGACCAGCATAGATGATAGCATGAAGTATAAGTTTCTGCAACCCAAGTGCCTTAGTAATATGGAAAGTACTTCTGGCTATTGCAACTTGTTGCAGGGTAACTATGCAATAAGATCAAGGCATGTGGCAGTTTGAAAAAAAAAAGACAACATGGCAGTCAACAGGTCAATAATGACTTGGTGCATATAATCTAAATTTGATATCTTCATTAACAAGGAAGACGTCCGCCATGTTAGCTGGACGTGGGTAATGAATGACCATAAAAGCCTTAACATGGCAGCAATCATCAATCAAATGTTGCAAGGAAAGAACATAAAATGGCATAGGTAACTTAAGCATCGGAGATCCTAATACCTCATTAACGAAGACAAGTCTAACACCTTCATGTTTCACAACCTTTACTTAGCTTGATCAGAAATTCTACTACCTTCAGGAAACATTATTACCCAGTCAATAGGTTACAAGCTTTGGTGGGTTCTTACAGACAGAATTCGAGGCATTTCCAGGTCAATCCAAATTTTTGCATCAACACAACTAAAATGCCTTGGTAAAATAGAAAGGTATTTCAGCAAAAAATACCTTCACGTAAACCTTCTTGGAGTTAATCTAATAGAGCATTTCCAAGATGCTCTTTCTAATCAGCAATACCACATCAAGCCCAACAAATAGGCCGAAAAAACAATCCAAGATGAAAAAAACTGAAATACGGTGGAAAAGTTCCTAGACAGGCTAGTAGATATACAATCCTAGTTTAGATCCCCTTCCTTAAACAAGCCTTAGCACCTCTAATAACTCTTAACTCTAATTGCCACCCGAGATTTTACCTACGTACTTGCAACCCAACATTAAATACTAAAATCTGTAGGGAATTATGGGCTAGTAATATCCCTAACATCCGTTTACAAGCTACTCAATCTAGCTTTTCAACTCAGGTTGAATCACAATTCCTCCCGCTAAAGTCAAAACTTCTCTTAATTATCTTCAGCTGGATCAAACGCAAGTGCGGTTGCATACATTCCCATCATTTTCACGTGAAAGAAAGTACGTGGGGCTCCTTTTTTTTAATCGCACAGGCGTGTGAGAGTAGCATTTCTAAAACAAAAAACCCTCAAAAAGACATGCTTTTTGTCATGCAATGAAGCGATGAATTCACCTCGCCATGAGTGGCAGAGCAAAAGCAAAATAAAAAACATCTCGTTAGTGGGAGAGGCCATGCCGCACACTCCTTTTCCTTTTTGAACCCTTTTTCCTCCCATCTTTCCTTTGCCCCACAAATCAAAACTTTTGAAATGGGCCCCCAACCCCCTTAATCACAAAGCCGAGGGTGGTGAACTTTTTATATCAATGGCGTCCCGACACGTTAGCCCAAAAAGAATTCCTTGCTCCTCTCAATCCCTTCCCTCAGCTCTATCTATGGCTTTTAAGCATTCAGATTCTTGTTGTTGTCTTGTTGTTTAAGGCTAATCAATGCTCCCAAGATGATAGCCAGCTGGCGATAGCCGCAGTTTTAGGCTAACAATTCCCTTTTCCTTATATGAGAGGCAAAGGTTTTCTTGGGCTTATTTCTCTTGTTTTTGTTTCGGTGCCTTTCCTTTGGTGAGTTGTTTCTCCCACTGCATTCTGGTAGACTTTCATGTATTTGGGCATCTGTTTCTAAGGTTTCTATCGGTTTCGTTTGAGTAAAACACTACAGTAGTGGCGTGTAATGAGAAGAAGGAAGAAAAGGAGCTACAATTCATCAAGGTTTGGGATGAATTCATAAGAAAGAGAAGTTGGGGTGACTACCGTCTGTACTCCTGGCGGCGGTGGCGCAAAACAAGTGCACCTCCCTAGTGTGCTCTTGTTATATACCAACAGGGAACAACGAAGATAGCAATACCAGCAGCAGCAATAATAGCGAGCTTCCCTCCAAGCGGCATCCTAGCTCTGGTTATGAAGCCAAGGGTCCACAAGCTGAGAGCAAGGAGACAAGCGGTGGTGGTAGTGGTGTTGGCAAAGTAGGAGGTGGGCCATCTTCAATCTCAATAGAGGGGCCACCCCTCAAGAGCAATCTCAAGAAAACAACCATAGTAGAAGAATGTCAGCTGAAGAATGGGAAGAGGAAAGTCACATGGCCAGACGCTCATGGCAAGGATCTTGCTCATGTTCAAGAATTCCATTCAAGGTACATAACATCTACCTCATATTTTAGGAATATAAGCCAATATACAGGGCCACATACCAATAGTTTGGCAAATAAAAATAATCACCCAACATAAAAGATGTAAGATTTCCAACAACCTCCATCCACCAATCTGGGGCATACTTTACTGTTGTATGCATGGTCCATCGAAGCTGAAACTGCTGAGCTATTAGTTTCCTAGCTGTTTGTTTGGAAATAGCGACCATTTGTATCAACTGTCCATCCTCATCTGTGCTTCAGCAAATTCTAAGAGGGAAGATACAGTAAACTGCATTGGCTCACTACCAGATTACAATGAAAAATTGGTAAGACCTCCAAAAAAGTGGGCACCACCTGATATTTCTATCATTGGCAAAACTTCCATTCCTATACCTTTTAATATTGATAGTTTGATATATTGTTTGACAGCTTGCTAGTAGGTCCACTCACCTGTTTTGTTTTGTTTTTTGTTTTTTTGTTTTTTTTTTTTTTTGTTGTTATTGTAAATACTTGAATAGTGTTTCGGACGAACCCGAGCTTGAAGTGGTGAGGAATTCTTGCATTTGTGTCATCCAATGAGGTATGGTTTCTTGCACCTTTTCATTGCGTTATTATATAATTGCAAAATAATTCAATAGGCCCCTTACAATGCGTTAAGAGACCTTGTGAAGATCAGGATCCTCTTCAACTGGCCAGACAATTAAATGAGCCCTTATTGTATGCTATAAACAACCGTAACGAATTTCAGACTAATGGATTATTTGCTGTGTTTCCTAGAACTAAAGATTATCTTATTCAAAGAATCAGACTTTGGTGTTTTGTTGATGTTCTTCAATAAACTCATTGTAAAGCCACAAGCACTTCATAAGAAACTTGAAAATCATATTCTAGAAATTCAAAAGATTTATTTCCATAAATTCCCAAATGAATTGCACCTAAAAGCTCCCTGACCGAGGTTATTCTATCTTCTTATAAAGCTCCTTCCCGTATCTCTTTTTGCAACCCATATCAAACAACTCATAAAAAGTTTCCAAGCCTTCTGATCAAAACAGCTTTCTTTCTTTCCTTCTTTTATTGCCTTCTATCCAAGGTGAGGCCTATGTCTATAGGTCATTTAAGATTGAGACTATTTCTGAAGGCTAGACTGTCAATCTTACTTCAATCCATGTTGATATATTCTAGCAAAACCTTATTCAAGATCACACTGGGTGCAGTGAAAAACTGGAAGGAAAAATTCCCCAATCATTTTTCTGTAGCTCATGACTCAATGGAATTACTTGGTTTAAGAGAAGGTGCAATAATCATGCTTGTTTTTATTAAATGCAGCTGATGTGTGGAGCAAACTCATTAGTGAACCGCTCAATTCTCGTGTTCCGAAGACAAGAGAATGATGGGTGGCAGAGACGAAGAAAAGATGCCTAACAACTCCTGTGGCAGCATCATGCAAGCAAAAGAAGCACACATGCACTAATCATTAGGACCCATCGTTAACAAATCATGTTTGACAATTCAACAGCAACATTACTGCTCCAAACCCCCCGTTTTCTAACCTTCCGTGTGATTTACAAAGTCAGGAATCCGATCCATGGGAATTGTACTCTTACGCTGAAAAAATGATGATCCGACGAAGCCAACTTGCATTTGCACATGGGCAGTCTCTTTAATTACACAGCTGTCTTTGGGTTTGCTCCTGCTTTTCACTGTTAGGCGACAATATCAATGCCACCCCATCAAGGGATAAACGCTAGAGGATCCCATCCTCGTGGCCTCAATCTCATATGGTATGTATGAGAAGTGGGTATTATAGTATGAAAATAGGAATATAAGCATTTGATTTAACATGTTATTTAAGGCCTTTTGTAATACTAGTTAAAATCTCAAGTCTCCACCACTAACGTGCTAGACTTGCCCTCTTCTGTACTGGTATACTTACAAAAGCCAATTAATTTCTGACACACTGTTTCTGTTGAATGCAAAACCGACGGCTGAAGAAATGCATCAGGTGGAGATAAAAGTCCCCTAAATGGAATTGGGAGAAGCATAGATTCGCACCCAACCAAATGAAAACATCTGATGATTTGGTGCAGCCGCTCACTTTACTTTGTGATCCTCTTTTTGACACTCGGGAGAGAGGAGGCAGCATTTTTTTTGCCATTCTATGGATGACAGCAGCAGCAATGATTCCTAGCAGCCGCATGTCTCGCAAACATCTTCGAGTGGAATTGCTAGCTTTCACGACATTCCTGATAAAGGCGTCCCAGGGCAATGATAGATTCTGCGCAGCATGCACATCACATGCCAAAAGTATGGAAATGACCGGTCTACATCAACAAAGCGATGCACATATAACAAAAGCGATCCGGACGGACAGACAAACTAACTGAAAATCTGTTGACCTAATGCTGCCACAGCATCAAAGCCAGACAGATGTTTGTACCCTCCCCATAAAGATGGTTAACCTAGAATTTTTTTTTTCTTTTATTTTCTTTCTCTATTTCATTTTTTGGTGAGGGGTAGGTACTTGAAGTAATGTCCATGACGAGCCCTCCATAGATTATATAGCTAGGAGCAGACTAGCAAAACAATTGAAGCACAATGTGCAGCTCTGTTCATGAGTTAAAGAGAATGAACAAGTCAAAGCCAAATAATGGATCAGCATCATTCTGTGGGGGCACACAACCATCCCCCGCACATTTGTCAGCAACCATAGATTGCTACCCGTTTAGATGCAATATTCTTCCCAAAGTCACTGTTTGAAAAAAGAGTTTCCCATATAGAAATCAACGTCAGCCATACATTACAATTTCTACAAGCTTAAGGAAATTTGGATTGCCAACTTTGAAAACCATGCCAAACTACATTAGGAGGAAAAGTTTACGTTAACTTGAAAGCAGTTGTTATGTAAACGCCTTAGCTAAAATCAATAATTTAGAGGTCTTAAACTTGAAAAGTTGATATGTACACTGGCCATGAAATGCACCACAGACGCTATACTACTATCGTGAGTTATCTGTTTTCAGTTGGTGCACGACAAGCAAATTTCACAGATGGGTTTACATATGATGCTCCTCCTGAAGGTTGCTGGAAATGTGGGTAACTGGCCTTGCCCACGCGAGTCAGAAAACAAGTTAGAAATCAACGTGGCACAGATTTTTCATGCTTACTGTACAATTGACTACAGCAGTCTCAATCATACACAAATGAAATGATTTACTGGCAAAGCAAGAGTCTGATTTACCCCCACCCCGGGGGTGCTCTGCACTTTCAGTACAAATTATATAGAAGAAAAGGATAGGAACAAGAGGATAACAAAAAATTAAAAAAGAAAGAAAAAGAGAAAAGAAAGGAAAAGGCGAAAAACGATGTGTGTATCTTTCTTGTAACTAGACTTTGATAACAGAAATAGTTTAACTGCATCATCATCACCTATCGCCATTCTATTCTCTGATCTTCTTGAGGCAGATCCTTTCTGGGCTCCAGGATTTCCAAACCCAATTTGGCTCTGCAACAGTCTCAAGAGATATCAAAATGTAACTGAATAATACAGTTTCATTAGTTCCAGATTGCTGTACAGTTAAAAGAGACAGGATTCAAGAACGCCAGAATCAATTGAAAAAAGAATTATGAAGCAATGCCCAAGCATAGGCTTAAAGCTTTATAATTACCAGAGATGGTGATCCATCATGGTTGATCTTCTTCAGGCCGAGCACGCACCAAACGCCTGCGCCGCCTCGGTACTGGGACATCATCAGCCATGTCACTCCCCAGATTCCAGTCCTCTTCATCATCATCCTGCAGCCCCAACAGGTTCTCACCCCACAGGTTGCGCCGACCAGAAAAACCAGATGCACGTCGATGACGTCTCCATGCCCTGGACATGCCTCTTGGCTCATCAATTGGAGCCACAGGACTGATCATGTGGAATAGAAAGAAAGTGGTCCACCATGGTCCACTGCCTTCCCCATGGCTGGCTTCTCCATTGCCAGGAAACCTATCACCATTATCAATGACATAATCGCCAAGCACAATAGCACCTGGCATGGCAGAACGAATGGCACTAACAATGTCACCATATTCACGCTGATGTTCTAGGTGGCGCCAAGCACGCTGCCTCGATGGGTCCACATCTGCAGGCCTTGTTGTTGGGTGAACCCTCCTGGCATGCCTACGAAGTTCCCGGTAGTTACCAGAAAATGAGCATGACTCTCGAGAACAGCTCCTCTGCTTAAGGTCAAGGTACTGCCTAGCCTCCTTCACAATCTTCCAGCCTTTCACAGATCCTCGGCACAAGGGGCACTTCAAGTGCAAGTATTCTGATAAACTTGTCCCATCCAACTCCTCTTGGCCATTGTGATCCACATATGAATCAAGGCCTAATTCTGTCCTTGGTGTTTCCGAATGACCACCTGGGACTTGGTTGGAAGTGTTCTCTTCCAAGGTCACCAACACATCACTGTTCTCCAGAAATATAGCTTCAGAAGGTTGCACAGAATCTGTTCGCATTCTTGGATTTTCAAATATGGATTCAGGACTGAGACTGTGAAGGGACCTCTGACCAGAACTCCCACTATCTGCACTTTCAACAGGTGCTAGAGTGGGATGAGGAGGACTGTTCCTAGCATCAAATCTCAGTTTTTTAAATCGATCCAGGCAATTTGAATGCCTATAACTTGTATCGCAAATGTAAGATCTGCAACCCTTGTCATGGGAGTTGCACAGAAGAAGGACAGCATTGTGCGGATGGTCCATGCATATTGGGCAGGAAGCATCATCCCATTCCTTATGTAGAGAACGGATATCCAAATCCATGGATGTGCTTCCTTTTGCATCTGTCATCTTCAGTGCACTGTGACAAGTTATTTGAAACATGAGATCAGTTAACATGCTTTGAACAGAGGGCAAGTTAACTGGATGAAAATCATTATAGTTTGGGAATTGAAAAAATCAAAAAAAAAAAAAAATCATAACAGATTTTCCATGTAACCATGCAAGACTTCAAGAAAATTTCCATTATCAAACTGAAGAAAAAGATTGATGTCTTGCTGTAACCAGCCTGTTTGCCATCAGTAAACAAGCTAGCAACTGTTGTTCACACTGACAAGTGCATCAGAATGTTCTTCTGCTAGATATAAATAAAGCTAAGCCAACATTTCCAAATAAATCCTGCACTTCTTCAACCTAGTTATGCCAATGCTAGAAAATTCTGAGAATTTTACCAAGAGCTCACATTATGTGTCTCCCTCATCACCACTAGCAAAGAAGCAGAAAATTGAAATTGGAGACTCGCAAAAGCAACAGTCCTATTATTCGCGATACTAACTGCAATGTAGTCAAAAGATGAGAGAAAAAATATATATTGTTTGAGAATAGCATCTGTTGCAAATGTTCACATCTATATGGAAAATATGCAAAATCATTAGTTCATTCCTCAGTGTAACAGCAGTACCAAAATCCCGTAGGATCCTTGTCTGAACAACAATCAAATCCTAGCCAACTTCACTTTGTTAGCTATCTACTAAGAACAAAATATTTTGATCACTTTGTTAGCTTTCTACTAAGAACAAAATATTTTGAGTTGTCACAGACTCAATGAAAGCATTGTCCAAAGCCAATAAGACATTATCAGCCAAGACAAATATTAAGAAAAATAAACTTCAAAGTTCCCTATAGTAAATCCTCGAATGGAAGAAAGCTGCAACTGAGTAGTTTATATTCCAAATGAAAACATGACTTTTTTTAATTCTCCTATGCCTTATGGTGTCATCTAGTCAGTTTATTCCCACAATAACTGTGAGGAATTCAGTTATGAGTATTTCGAAGGCTACTCATTTAGCCTGAACAGGATCTATAATATAATAAGAACTAAGCCATTCCCTTGAAAGATTGTGTTTCTCCATTTCTCCATTTCCTAAACTGGATCTACCATTTTGTGCATTCTTCTTTATCTGCAATTCCAAACTACACTAAGCACCTTTGCATTGTTGCAACCAATTGCGTCTTCATCATATCCTTGATTCACCTTCCTTACTGACTCATCATTATTTCAAAGGCCCCTCAAGTCAGCCTGCAAGATTTCTCCCAGGCAATCCCATGCTATATTGCATTATTAATCATGTAGCAACAAACTAATATCCAGATAGATACTTTTTCCTAAAATTGGAAGTGTTGAGATTGACACACACATATGGGATCGTAAATCTTTTGATATAGAAGGTGATTTATGTGCTTTCTATTTATGACTTACAGTTATGTAACTTCTAGCTGGGCTTATTATCTGGATCAAATAGCAAACCTATATTCAAGGAATGAATTACATGTCTCTACCTGCTAGCCACTAGAAAAATGACCTCCAACATTGGTTCTGACAGAAATGAATGAAATATTTGAAATCACTTGACCAAAACTGTAATGGAGAAGGTAAAAGGCACGATTTTCTTTTTGACACAAACCATTCTTCCTTCATCAAACATTTATTATCTCGGGTAGACCTTGAGGGCATGACATACTTAAAACATTGTGCAGAATTGCATCAGCCTTTCCATGCTCCAAGCATGGAGCCACTCACCTACTGATAAGGTATCTAAGTACAAATAGTCTTTGCATTTTTTTTTACTTTATTTTATGTCTTTTTTACTGAATTTTTTCAGTAGTGTTTTATTCCACCACTTGCTTTAGTGTTCACTAATGTCAACTGTGTTATATGCACAAAGAAGAGCAGGTAGTTATTGTTGGCCCTTTGAGAAGTTATAAGCAATTATAACCATCTAATTAAAAATAAGAATCTTCTCCTTTCAGGATGAAGTCATTCCATTTTACATTGCAATGCCTAGGCTTGTGTGAAATGTGAATCCCCACATGGTTATGCTTCCCTTCTTTCTACACATTTTTTCTTCCAATATTTTCTACCGAGGACTGCTAGTAAAATGGATTTCAACCACATCATTTGTTGCTTAAACCTGTGTTTAGCAAGGATAACACCAATTTTCTTTCTACATTTTGAAATGCCAAGAACTGAAAGACAACAACAAAAACTGTTCAAACCGTTAAGTTGTTCCTCCCCTGAAAGCCTTTTAACAAGACTTAAAAATCCTGCATCCTATTTGTTAATATATTGTCAGATGGCAAAAAAATTTTAAATACCAGTGTCTAATTCATGGATAATTAGGTGTAAGACCTCTTCGAAAGATGCAAGAAAATCTTCTTGCACAGATAACACATTGTGCCATTTACATTACCCATTAACACTCAACAAGCTTCTGGATATCGAGTTTTCCAAATTTGTATTCGAGCTGAATTGCTGTGTGAGAACTTGTGTCCCAATCAAAGCACAACTTCTGTAAATCAAATCTATCATTACATCTACATTGTCCCATAATGTGGAACTCCATATTGAACACAAACCAGTACCTTAACTTAGACTTATGTTTATCTCTGTTGGTTTGCTTGACAGTTTATGCTTTAGGTAAACAAGGCAGATCATGCAACGGATGTTTCTATGCAATTTCTGGAAGTTTTAAAGATTGTTAAAAGCTTCAACATGGGCCCATGCATGACATCCAATATGTAGTTTATTCAATGCCAAGATCATCAGTTCTAATTTAGTCATTCTATTGATTGAATCCAATAAAGTATGCCAAGCACATGGATCTTTATGCAGACCATATTTGGAAGAAACAAAATCTTGTAACTCTTGACTTGTACTTTCCATTTACTAATTCCACATGAGTATGCCTCTTTCAAAGATTGGAATTGGAATTGCAACCAATTAACCTCAGAGTTTTTGCAAATTAGGCCTTTTAAGTTCACTTCATTGCAAATTAGATACCTCTTATTTGTGCATTTGTAAATTAGATCCTCTAAGTTACTTAGCTTTGCAAAATAGACCTTATTAAATGGCAAAGCATGATAAAGATTGATTGACGGTTGCAATTTAAAATGCACAGATGAAAAACATTGAAGGCCTGGTTTTGCAATTATGCAAAATTAGAGGGTCTAATTTGCAAAAATGGTGAGATCATGAATATGAAGGTTAGAAATATAATTCAAATACACTTATTTTAGGTAAAAACATTGAATATTCGAGCATGAATTTAAATAACAAATTGAAATATTTGAAACATTTGTTGTATTAAGAGTGGAAAATGGTTTTCAAAAAATTAAAAGGTTCTTAAAAAAATCATTAAATTCTAAATTTCCCTAATTAGAAATTAGACTTTCTTACTTGCCTAATTACAAATTAGACTCTCTAAGTTTTCTATCTGCGCATTTTAAACCTTGACAGTCAATCTCAGTCAAACTTCATCAATAAACATCTATTTTGTCAAGTTTGGTAATTTAAAGGGTCTAATTTATAAATGCGTGAACAAGAGGGTCTACCTTGTAATTAACCAACCTTAAAGGCTCTAATTTGCAAAATCCCATTAATCTCTAGCTGGATGTGACACATAGTCATACATAGCAAAAGCTAAAGAGGGAAACCAAAAGAAATATTATAACAAAAAAAAATAGTGAAGCTAAAATAGGTTACACATGAGTGAGACCCAATAGAGTTGTCTAACATTGAATATGTTATCTCACACTTTTTCTTTTTCCTTTTTCTGTCTGCTTTTAGTAAAAACTTCCTTAGCCTCAGAAACTTCCTAAATTTTGGATTCATGCTCTAAGATAATCTTAATAGATAAACAAAGTAAATTACACAACATGTTCATGTTAGGCCTATCCAGTTTTTGGTCATAAGCATCCTATGGTGTGTGAGTAAAATGTGACTTTGGTTGAAGCCTTAGCTTCACCCACCCACTCCTCTCATCACACATAGTATCAAGTAAGACTATGCTTACACCTTTTTTTTTTCTCTTGTCTGTGATGAGGCAGCACCATTCTATGGACAAAATCAGCACATTTTTGCCACAACACAGCATACTTCCAAGAATTTGTTGGATGACTATGTTTAACTTGCTTTGGACTGTGACCACTTCGTTCGGATCAAACACACGAGTTAGGCACATTTGAAGAATCCGGAGGATATTTATTATATTTCTGCTTCTCATGTAAGACTTAAAACCATGTTCACTTCATTCATTTGACAACAAAACAATATGCAAAGTGATCCAAACTTAAACCTCGCAAGCAAATATTTGTACAACATAAAATTGCATGCTTCAAGGTTGGGTGCAGGCAGTAACTAAAACGGAAAGAAATAGAGATGCCAAGACAGTCCACATTATGAATAATGATAGCAGTAATAAGATGATGGCCTAAAGATGGTTTTTTTTCCAAATAAAATTGCATAAAAACAAATACATAAGTCCAAAAATAGAACAAGCCTCCGATAATACCAAATCAACAGGTATATACTCACCAAGAAAAGTTATGCTGAACTTTTGTCCCCCACTTGGAGCTTCTGAATTCTTATTAAAGTAATCAGCTTTTATGCATGAGAATAATGGAATCTTGATTTGTTTTGATGATGATAGACTATAAACAAACCAATGTTGGGATCTCCCAAGGACAATCACAAACAGTCCAGTTTCCTAAATTCTTGATGAATCGCAGCCTTTGTCTAGCAGGTTAAACAAATACCCCATTCTCCACAAAAGTGTCCTAAATCCTGCACTTAATCCGTCAAAGAAGGATGAAATATCAAACCTTGCAATATTCATAGAAGATGGAAGAAGACGCAATTATCTAAAGCCATGATTCCAAGAAATCAACTTGAAGTTGAAATATCAATCTCAAAAACACAATGTCATGTTGATAAAAATGGAATAGGTAATGAAATTAGCAAAAAGGTGTAGACCTAAAGGAAAATATTTGATAGGTTATTCACCCATTGGCAAGTAAAATATAAAAACACCATTCAAAACAACATTCTTTGAACACTAGATAGTCCAGGGCATCAACACTCCTGTGAACTGCAACCTTATTCTGCACAGGTGGAAAACCTGTTGCAGATCATATCATGGCCAAACCAAAAGACAACAATCGGAAAGTTCCTTTAATTTTAATTAGAGAACCATTTCAAAAATGTGGGCAGTGAACGGGAGTAGGTTGACTTTTTTGTGCCATAGGGCACACGTAATTTGGAAAATCCTATATATGCAAAAGTTGTCACAACCATGAGTTTGGACCTCATTCTTGTTTTGCACATCTCTGAAAATTGAGACACTATCTTCTTTCTAGGTGATCGCCTGGAAAATTCAATATTTAGATTGCAATAGCAAAGTATATAAAGCTCAGCTTTGCCCATGTGATCGATCACAACACAAGGCACATGGCTAATTACCTGGACTGCTATAATACTCATCTCCTTAGAGAAAACAGGAAACCTATATGTGGATTCCCCAATCAGAACATCAATTATCAACGCTTATCCCCAAAGGAGAAAACAAGGGATCACTAAATTACTAGATCTATCCATTTAGTCTACAGCCCCAACCTATCAACATTGCATGGAAATAGTTTCGCATTATTAAAGCTTGCAAATAGAAACATATGCTTGAATAAACATCTCTGGGGAATCTGAGATCCATATCAACTGTCATAGATGATAACTCTGAATCACTTTTCCTAACCTGACCAGGAAATTGGATTCCAAGTAATCCTTGCTATTCAGCATCAAAAGGCCCAAAACTACTACCCCTATGAAGCAATTTCTTTCTTTGATGTTCTCTTGGATTTGTTATCATCAAAATTCAAGTACATAAGCTGCATCAACAGCCGACAAGATTGTAAACAACACGAAAACAAGAATCTTTGGGAAAAAATGTCCATCGGCACAAGATATTCTCATCCAAGGAACAATCTTTCTCGCCCAATCCGCTAAACGTAGCCCTAACGAGATACCATCTCTTCCCCAGATAGACAAGAAATCCAAACCCTAACCAGATACCAATTCTACCTAACCCGGAAATAGAAATTGACGCACCGGCTGATCTATAATAAACGATACGATCTAGATCCAAAAAAAAACAAAAACAAACAGATCGAGAACAAACCAAAAAAATTAAAAAAAAAAAATTGACCAAAATTATGGGAAAAGGGAAACGAATTTTACAGAAGCTCCGGAGTTAATAGAATCGCAAAGCATTTGATTCGATGATGGGGAGAGATCTTGAAAATTCGATATTTTTCTTTTTTCTCTTCCGTTCTTTTGTAAAAATTCCACCTTTTTCTACATGAGATGAGGGTTTTGGGGGTTTTCTTTCGTGATGTGCTGCTGTTCCTACAGAGAAGAGTCGACGCAAAACAAAGGGAGCGGAAATTTCGCTGAAGTATGAAAATCGGTAGTTTGGTAACATGTGAAAATCCCGAGCAGCAATTTATGGTTGTACTCTGACAGAGTAGCTTCGCTGATACGCAGGGGCGGCAACTTTTCATTAATAATAACCGGTGGTTGATGGTGGTCCAAGATTATATTTCTTTTAGCAAATGGTTATCTAATTTTCACACGTAAGATTGAGGAGAAAAATTAAGTGACGGATTTCGAGTCTTAAACGCAACTGAGTTTGGATCGCCGTTCATTCACGGTATCTATAGCTAACTAAATCACCCTTCACGTGTTTGGAATAAACTTTTGTCGACGAACTCAGTTGCATTTTCTAAATCATTCGACTGACATATGAAATTAGTTTATGTTGGTCTTCGAAAAACCAAGTGAACCTTTTGGTTAGGTCCGCCTCGTGAGCTGGAGAATGTACGTGATATTTGCCCGCACAGCTTGCTTATGAGTTATTACGTAATTAAAAATGAAAACTATTTTAAACATTTTGCATCTAAGAAGTTAAAAAAAAGTTTAAAAATAAATTTCATCGATTTAATTGTAGAGCGAGCAGTTTTCTGCTCCCTTTTAATGTATAAATCAATTGTCTTTTAAATTAAAAGGTTGCAGCTAACAATCTTCCGTGCAGGCCAGCGGCATGAAATTAAAAGGCCTACTGGCCACTGCTCTCGCTCACGGCCTTTGAAAGCAGCTGTCGTCGTATTTTAATTTTTAGTCCACTTTGCAATTTGTAATTGCTAAGCTTGGCGATGATCTCTTCTGGGGGGAGGGAAAAAGGTGATAAAAAACAGTGGACGCCAAGGAGAGCAGCTATTGGTTGAGAAAATGTGTCCGGTGGAGAACTTTTTTAAAAGGGAATTATCAGATAGGCAGGTTGGAGAGAATTCTAAATACCCTCGGGCCTCTATTTTCTTAAACGCATACATAGCTTCTCGTAAAAACAACAAATGTTACCTCAGTTTATTAATTTTGTGATTTATAGTATAAACACACAAATACAAACAAAGCCATCTATTTGATGTCATTGTTATTTTAAACCATTCATAAAGAATACCACACAAATAAATTGCTTATAATTCCAGATAAATGAAAACTATTATAAATTGACTTTCATCGCATTCAATCAAGACCGATTGTGTGTCATGCATTGTTTATAAATATTCACATTTATAGTTCTATTTAGGCCCCATTAATGGGCACAATTGATGATTCGAAGCTGGGGTGCTACTTGGGTGAGATACTTGTTAACTAAATTGGAATTGACCTAATTTTTTATAGGTTTAGTTTCACCTTTTTGACACAAAGGACAGAGTCAGTTTCAAATTTTTGATCCGTATTTATTTTTATGGTAGATTTGATTCAGGGTATTGAGTACTCAAACCAAATCACCCTGTATGAATTATTTTTAAAAAATACTAAAATACTTAGTAAGCTAATATAATTTATATTTATTTTATAGTTATGTGTATATTTCACACCATTGTATTATATGTGCGTTTATTCTTTAAAGCTTGAAGATTACTCTATGAATTCTACTTACACATTTTCATAAACTACTAATTATATTTACCTTGGTATTTATGATGACACAACAATCAAGTGTAATTAACATATCTTGTAGGTATTAGATGAGCAAGCAAGGGATTGAAGTTCAAGCTTTCATGGTTATTGTTAATGAATTTTGATAAAAATAGTTTATAAATTTTAATTTAACTTTTATTTTATATTTTATAACATGTTTTCTTTATTTTAATTGAACATTTTTTATTTATACTTAGACTATATTTTGATTAGGACCATATAATTAGTTGATAATTTAATCAGACTTAAATTTGAAATAATTGATTTTAACCTTAAACTAAACCAACTTGATTTTTAAAAAAAAGTACGGTAAGTTCAACCTCAAACAAATCGACCTAAATATAAAATAAAATATAATTTTTACAAATAGGGTAACGGAAGGGGGCAACTAAGAACTAACCCAAACTAGATCCAGTTGCACCCCTATTTCAAAGCTTCATTGAATCCATTGTCATATCAAATGTCAAAATTGCAATCTAGAAATTGCTAATGGAATTCATGAGGGTTACTTTAATTTTACTTAGCTTGACTTATTAATAATATCAGGATTCAAGACATTAATTATTTATACCACTTTACAGGACGCCAGAGCATTGGTGCCATGGATGATTTGATGGACGGAGCAGAAGAAGCGGAATGGTGAACGTTCTTGGAATTATCCGAACTCCAGAGCATTCTCCGCAGCTGCACGTTGCTTGCACAGTCCGACCTCTGCACTTGATTTCCAGCATGCCCGTCGACGAGGGTATGGCCCACGTCGTTGGAGGGAAAGACTGAATATCCCATGAAAGTATTGTTGTTAATAATTAACGAAGAGATCCATCACTTAAACGGTTTGGATCTTTCAAAATATAAATTTATGTTAGAAAATTCAATGGTCGAATGGAGTGCATGTTTTGTCAGCAGAATCCAAGAGCAGCTCCAAATTCGTCGGGCCTGGATTGTCGCTTTCTATGCGGTGTTGAGAAGCACTTTTGATAACTTTTTGAGAAGCAGAAAAAATCTGTTTTTCTCCCACCGCTATGAATCTGCTCTTTCGTTGGTGAGTATAACTTTTAATGTTAGGCTAAACATATAAAAAATTAATTAAAAATGCTTTTAAATTAAAAAAAGAAATTTGTTTCCTGCAAAACGCACGCCGTATTCCATCTACGTTTCGTAGCGCATGGGCGGATTGGAATCTGTAACTCCATGTAAAGACCTATCAGCTGCAATCATTAAAAAGTAATATTAATCTCAATTTAACAACCGAGGATATGATTTTTTTCAACTGCAGTAATTTGCTGCCCCAAGAATAAATCACACGTGAACTATTTGCATTTTTAAATATATTTATTATGATTTTATCAATGAATAAAATTATCTTCACCCACATCAAAATGAGCCATTTGATCAAATTAATGGTAATTATTCGATTTGTACTTGATTATTTATTTTGGCCGATTTTTACTCCAGATTTCACCGAGAAATTATATTTTTTAAGGGACGAATTAAACCCCATGTTAACACGTTTCGAGGTAAAGAGTGACGGCTGCCTGTCGCTGGGGTCACGGACGAACCGTAGGCCGCAGCAACTAGATGCTTCAAAAGTTGCGCATGCGTACGGACATAATCTGCGGGCGTTTACCATGGACTCAGAGTCATCTCACGGTGATCTGAACCGTCCGTGCGATGCGTTTTTTACGCCAACCCCTGCGCATGGCCACATTGCCAGCCTCAAAAATGACGAGCAGACGGCAATTATTCAAGGACAAGTGCGGGAATTTCCATCCGCCGTGGCTCTTGCCTTGCGGTGCTTCGAATTATCTTGTGATTAGAAAAATAGTTATCCTTTATACCAAACCGATAGAGATAAAAACTGAAAAGTAAATCAAAATCTGTAAAACCTCTCTAGTTTTTTATCTGAGGAAAATCTTGGCTCGCACTGGTTGTAAACCTCCAACTCTTGCACTTACTACAGTAACAATCATCAATTAACGACAAAAAGACTTTCTACGTGAAATTTCCGCTGCGAAGCCCTGGCAATAATAAAAAAATCATAATAGCGTATGAAATTAATCCACTTAAACATTATGGTGA
>JAYJMB010040781.1:64376-83130 GCA_036873735.1 Pouteria campechiana
CCTGCTTCCAAAGGTCTTGCCGCGTGGTGTCACAGTGGGGTCCCTTGACGCGGGATGCTTTGAGAGTGGGCACTTTGACAGTGCGGGCAACGAGAATGCTGGTGGAAAATCGTGTCAGCCATGTTGGATATTAAGGCCTTGAGAAATAATTGCACTTTTGGTTTGCCTGTCCGCTAGAGTTCCATGCTGTCTTTGTCAGCCCCCACTTTGGGAAGTTTGGATGGATAATGGAGGCCATGTCAAACTTGCATCTTTCAGTAAGGAAATTGACAATGTCATCAGTTTCTTAAACGGTCTCCAGATAGGCCGGCAATGTGGCATGAATCTTGGTTGGACGGATTATCGGCACCGAAGGCCAGCATTCTTTTTATTTTTGGTTTTTCATCTGTCAGAGCTCAATTGGCTTGTATTGAATGATACTGATATGCTTGACTAAAGATTTCGAAGGTTGAAACCACGAAGAAATGAAACGATTTTCCAGCGGAAGATGGCTTACTAGTTATATAACCTTTATTGTCGCCTAGGGATTCATTTCAAATTGAAACTTCCATTTGTTTCATACATTAGTTTCTGTTAAGCAATAACTGCCTTTCTTTTCCCTCTATCTCATACAACGTGCGCTGTGGCGATGTTTGAATATCAGAAACAAAATCAGCTTCAGGGGAACTAAAAGCTTACTCTGCACTCACTAATGAGATCAATTATCATATACTAGAGTAGTGCTTCCATGAACTGGTTCCACTGTTGGAAACTAGTCGATTTCGCATACTGTAATGTTTTAATTAAATTTAAGCCAACTGGTATACTTGGATTATTTCTTTAATCAAGACATTAAAAATCATTTTCATCCAAAATTTTTATAAGTTTCGACATTTAACAAAATGATATTTTTAGATAATTTTATGATTTTTTTATTATTTAAGTTTTTAACCAAGATGACCTTCGGAATCATAAGAATATTGAATATTTGCACTTGTGCTTACGCTTTTTTTTTTTTAATTACACTTGTCACAACAAGCCCCTGTAATCAGCCGGACGATCTGAAAATATTTATAAAATTATTGGTAATTTTACAAATATTTTGATATTGTTAGTACAAGTGCAACTTTTTTAAAAACATGAGTGCAAATTATCTTTTTTTTTTTCAATAGCTTTTAGCAACGAACTTGATTTGCCACCAATTTATAATTTTCACTGCTACAAATGTCAAATCTAATTTCCCCGGTTAATATTGATTTTCCAATGGCTGCCTCGAATAACAAGAAAGCAAAGCGTTGCTAGAAGTACGCTTGTAGCGATGAAAATTTATTCCTTTGCTAACGTTGGTCGCTAAAACTCCACTCTATTGTAATATAGATTAGATCGTGTTCTTCCATGTCTTCTTTCATTCATTCTTTCTTTTTTTCCTTCAAGAGAGCTTCTTCATCCTCAAGTCTCTCGAAATCACTTAAAAGGTAATTAATGTTTTAAAAATTTTCACGAAAATATCTACATTTCCGATCTACCCATAATTATTTTCATTAAATGTTGGTATATTTGAAAAAAAAATTCGAAACATTGGCAAAATGTATCATTATTTAATTAATTGTTGAGGGTAAAGGTGAAAATGTCCCGTTATTTAATTAGTTGTTATTCTTCTTCTCGTCTATGCAGTTTTTCTTTTTCAAAATTTTAATATATTTCTTCGATTTTTTTCATTTTTTACAATTTTGAAAAGAAGATATTAAGATGTACTGTTTCGGATTGTCTATAGCAGTGTAATTTCTGTCTACCGACGCATTTTGTCTTGTGTTTTTGTTTCTATCAGACAATAAAAGAATAACAAAGGGACTTTTCATCGATATAACTCCTGCGGCTGCGATTCTTACTTTTTTTTTTTGTCTGCGTTGCTTTTGTCTTGAGAACAATTTTCCTAGCTCGTTTTGGTCTCCAGATCAGTGAAAAAGAAGATCTATTTGATGATTTTCGTTTTTATCATTTTTAAATTTTTTCTAGATTTTTTTAGCATTTTTAGTTTCTGTATCTATCTATGAGAAAGAAGATCCAGAGTATGATTTTCATTTTTGCCATTTTGAGTTTTTTTTCTTGAAATTTTTTGCCCATTTTAGTTTCTATATCTTTGGAAACTGTGGAATTTGTAAGCCGCATAAAGGTTAAAGTACATGAAGGCGTAACCGTTTATAAGTGTCCAAACGTTGTGCTTGGAATGCTTGGGTCGTATTTTGGTCTTAGCACACAATAGAATTCTAGTATTACAGAGCATTAAATATTTGATTGTTGACGAGTGCAACAAATATTATAAATAATTACATTTTTATTTAATTTCTATACATTATTTTTTATATTTAAATTTATGTTTAATATTTTCATATTTTTAGGGATATTTGCACTTATACCTAAACTTTTTTTAAAAGCAATTGCAGCTGTACTAATGGTTTTGAAATGTTTATAAAATTATGTCATGCCCCACCTACCGAGGTGCGACTTATCTTTTTGCATTGTTTTTTACCTAAATTTGGTCACTTTTAGAATGGGGTGCTCAAGTCTGCTCGAGTCCAATTCTAGGACACTTATACTATTCTAAAATTTCAATAGAATTTTCACTAAAATATCAATATCAATACCTGATATACATCATTTATCAAATACATTACTAAACATTAATGTTTATAATCCCAAATCATATATAAAAATATAGTTTCAATAATATAAATCAAATCATAAACATCTCACTAGGCCAACTTACCCACAAACTAGAATCTATATTACACCATGATGGCATTACACTATAGGGGAAACATCAGAGGTTATCACAATCCTATATATCATTTAGTAAGACATGACAATACTTTTCTTTATACGTCATTTACAATTTTACACAATTATACAAATTCACATTTAAATAAATATACAATGGGATTCTTATCCCAACATTCAGTCACACTACAAGAATATGTCTTCTCATTTTGCTTATCAGTCCCAATCCACAATGGGGATTCTTCACCTAACTTGCAAACTAAAAATTAAACAAGAAAGCGTGAGTCCAGACAACTTAGTAAGTAGGCATGCTCAATAAATCAAAATCATAATCAACGAACAAATAACATATTTAATCCAAAATCTGTAACATTCATACTCAATATCATAATATATTCTAACGTTTTAAGCACATCATTACAATTTCTCAATACAGTATATTATCAGTGATCGTATCATGTATAACATTTATTTCTAACAAAATTAGGGAATTTCATTCGAAAGAGACATTCACTATTCACTATCCTTAACCAATCAAATATACTTTCATTCATGTCTAAAATATTATTATCCCATTCTATATAAAGGGATATTTATCATCTCTATTCAATCATACATTCACATAATCAAATAAACACCAAGTATCCATAATCAAATGCGGGATATTTATTATCCCCATCTAAAACAAACATGCCCGGATAACAAATAAAAGAGATATTTCATATCTCAAGATCATGCAACCAAAGGAGGGAGCCTACTTACCTTAGGCTTTTAGTCTCAATCATCACTATCAAGCTCTAAACATTTTCATCCTTCTCAGATAATCCTTTATGGGGTAATAGTCCTGTTCAATTACAAGATTATTTTACTCAAATATATCAAGCAAAATAATTACTTTTTCTTATACATTTCCAAACCATGAGGTTATCAAATCCTTATCCATTGGACATTCTATATCATTTTATCATGGTTCATATCATTTTTAGGCATAAACACTTTAACCTCTCTTACCATAATAAAGCCATATAGGCGATTCATATCCATATTATATGAGAATAGTCAAAATTTAACATATTTAACAAAGTTTTTGAGGAATCTTACTTCTAATCATATATAATTATTATACAATATAACTGGCAGGTAATTAACTTTCGTAACAATCTAATTAGATGTTTAATCCCGTCAATTTGTGAATTACATGATCCAAACACATAAATCTTCTTTAACCCTGACTTAGGGCATAACACAAATTTTGTTTTCACTGGCCCAAATTGATCCAATCATGCCTTAAAATATTATAATCATGCATTTAATCATTTATCTTATGATAATTTTAACAAAAATCACAAATCAAATTTTACTATTTATCAAAACGCTAGTTTTGCATAATTCATAATTTCTCATGTTAAATCATGATAAGCACTCTATCGAATCATTCCCCAATAAATTTATAATCATATATATTGATTTAAGCTCCAAAATTCATCATTTCTCTAAATCCTAAAATTCTGAAATCAGAGATTTGGTTGGGAGATTGGGCGTACCATCGCTTAAAAGCATAGCCATCCTCCTCAATTGAATAACCAAGCTCTCAGTTTCATGTTGCACCTTCCATTTTGTAGAAAAATGGATCTGCTGCCATTCCCCACTGCCCAAATTCCAAAAATTCAAGCCAAAAGGCATGTCAACAAGATTACCCAACTTAATCATCATGCTCTCTAGCAAAATAGGTGCTAAATGAGGTATAACGAAGGTAGGGGAAGAAGAACGGCGTTGGGAAAGAAGAACGGCGTTGGGAAAAATAAAAAATATAACGGGTTTAGGGCTTAAAAAGATCTAGTGGTCTGGCGTACCATAAAGCCAGTGTCGCGATATAAAAAACCTGTGTCGTGACACAGACTTTGCTGACTACCCACTGTCGCGACATAGAAAACCTGTGTCGCGACATTAAATTCCTATGTCGCGATACTAACCTACTACCCCATCACACTGCTAGTAATTTGAGCATAACTTTTAAATATGATATCCAAATTATCTAATTTTTAAGACATTGGATTCAAGGAATACAACTGTTATGTTAACAAATTATTCCAAATCAGCCCCTAAACATGTCAAAATAATTTGATAAAGTTGATTCATCTCAGGCATCTTGTTATTTTTCAGTCATCTAGAATAGTTTTGGTATATTAGTTATAACTTTCTCATATGATATTAGAATAAAGTTTTTTTTTTCTTTCATTGGACAGATAACTTCATAATCTACAACTTTCATGTTGAACACATTTTCAAATTAGCCCATTATTCATGTCAAAAATCAATCACAATGAACCCTTTTTCAAATTTAACATTTTCATTTATGAAAGATCACCATAGCTCTATTTTTACATAAAATATTTCAAATCTCCCAATAATTATTTCCCACATATCACATGCATGAAATGAATTATATTCATTCAATTCATTACCTCATTTGAAGTCGATTGTCAAGGATCGCCTATTCAGTTCTTTTCAATCAAATTTTCTATCATAAGTAACTTGATAAGCCATTTTCATTCCAAAATGCATCTAAAATTCAAACTAATGTTTCACACACATTATAATACACATAATAACTATCTTAGGCCATTCACATTGATCACAAATTGATCACAAATATGATTTTTCCCAAATTCACCATTTTAGTTCTTTTTTTTCTCATTGACTTTATATAGCTCAAAATAATGAAATTTATCGAATTCATAAAGTAAACTCTACCCATTTTCATATAAGTAGATTTCAAACACCACAGCTGTTACAAACTATTAATAATTTATTAAAAAAATTACATTATTTTAAACTTCATCATCTTTCATGTAAATGGTTGAAATCAACCATTTCATTCAATGCACATGTAGTTGCAATTTCTTATAAGTGTGGAATTCCTTTTTTATTAATATATTTTTTCAAAAATATATTGTATATAATTTAAAATTTCCTCTTTAAAATATAAAAATACATTATAGAAAATATATGTAATATTATAAATATATATATATATATATATTTTTTATATAAATAAATATATAAAAATATTTCTAAAAATATATTTATATACAATAGTTTATTTATATTTCCAACAAGTATATTAGATATATTATTTTATTAATTACATATTATATATATTATTTCTATATAATATTTTTACACATTATATTATATATAAATATAAACATATTATATTTTATATATTTGTGTATATTTTATATAATAGATTACATAATGTAATTTTTTAAAATATTTAAAAAATATATAATATATTTTAAAAATATATAAATTAGATAAAAAATTACATTTAATCAATAATATTAATGGTCAAATTATAATTTCTTGCAAGTGCACGAGTGTATAACAGTATGGTGCACTTAACAAAGGTTGATCCCACAGAAAATTGTCAAACCGATTCAATTATTTTTAGTTACTAAAATTAAGTTGTACTGAATTAACGAGATAAATTATAGACTAAGTAAATAAAAGTATAAGGTAAGATAAATAGAAAACAATGACTTGAGTAATGCAAAATAGTATTTAGGTTATAAGAGTCTGGGTATCTGATTTCCCCACTTAATGATATTCAGTGTTGTTAAGATGTTGATATTAATTCAGCATTTTGGATTCGTTTTATCCACTGTATGATTATTACCGTTAGGTGTCCGGGTTTAAATCAAGTATTTTTTTCCGTTTCAATTACCTATGTCTTATAGTGTAATTGAGATTGAAAGCTTATAAAGATCAAAAGAATTTTAATGAACTAAATAGAATAGTTTAGTATATGACATCTACCTTAACTATCTACTCATTCATTCAAAAGAGCACAGTACATGGTTTAGCATATAGTTTCTACCTTAATCACATACTCAAAGATAATCAAGCTAATTCACATAATTGATGATCGAACAATTAAATAAATTAGATGACAACATTATATACAATGAATGAAACAAGTTGATATTGAAATAATAAATCAACAATCTTTGTTATTAATGAATATCAAGAAGGGCTACATCATTGCTCAAGAAAAAAGAACTTAGTTCATAATAAAAACAGAAATAAAATTCTCTGAAACATTCATGATTGCAGAACTCGAAATTTTTCTCTTGCTCTATTGAAAAACTTCTCTTGTCCAATCCATCTGTCTATGTTCTGGACATCTCCTTAAATAACCCAAGTAGCAGGGTTTTAGTAAAACTCCTATATGAATTGCAATGCCTCTACGTATAAAGATTTTCTTCTAATAATAACTCAATATTTCCTAACGAACATGTAACTTTAAAAATATTGCAATGAATAAAAATAGAAGTTTTCAAAATAACTGAGTTGCTGTATATCCTAGGTTCTAATAATTGCAATACAATCTTAAGCCTAATAATCAGCATCTAATAATACTTTGCAATTCGCATGTCTCATATTCTTAAATTTGCAATATCTGACATATGAAAAAATAACTAAAATTGTGCACTTTCAATTCTAAGTTTTAATTTTAAATTTTATTTCTTGTTAAGCTACTTTAGAAGCACTACAAATCTGGCTACAAATTTGAATTCTTGCTTCTGAGGCGTTGAAGTCAACTTTGGAGTCAATAAGTCTTGCTTCAGAGTCACTTAATATTAAATTCGAAGGCATTAAGTCTGCTTTCACTAAAGTTAACTTCGGAGTTACCCAATCTTACTTTGGAGTCAAAAAGCATTGCTTCAGAGTCACTTAAGTTAACTTCAAAGTTTGGATATTCTAGAGTAGTTTTAGTATAATTGTCATAACTTTCTCATATGAACTCTAAATTAAGTAATTTTTATTGAGTTGGATAGATAATTTCAAGATCTACAACTTTTACGTTAATCACTTTTCTTGATTCTACTTGTTTCTTGAGTTGCAGGAGCTCAAAGTAATGCCTTTTGTGCTTTCAAAATTAATATTTCGGAGTTTTCTAGATAGAGTAACACTATTTTAATCATAACTTTCCTATACAAAATCGAAATTGTACCATTGGGGCTATAACTTTTATATTAATCACTTTGTCTGAATCACACATTTTCTATGAGTCGCGAGCCCTTAAAGTGACGCCTAGTGTACATTCAAAATTGATATTTCGGAGGTCTTTTGAGAGAGTTGCACTATTTTGGATGTAACTTCCTTATATAAACTTAAAATCATATGATTTTTGATGCATTAGAAAGCTAAGAGGAAATTCTAAAACTTTCAAGTTAACACATTTTCCAATAATGTCTTTATCAGTCTTAGAAATTACTTTAAAGTAAAGTCTTTTATAATTTTTAGTTTCATTTTATAGAATTTTATATCTGCAACAAAACAAACTCTGTTAAGTACAATATTTACTTAAATATTAATATAAACCACTAAAAACACATTAAAAAAGATCTTAAACATGTAAATTTATATGTAAAAATATAATATGTTATGAGCTTATCAAATATATATTACCATAATCTCATAATGCCAACTACATGTGTATTGGATTAAATGATCATTCTTTGTTGTTTAAAACGGAAGGTGAAAATATTGGGAAAAATACAATATTTTTAGTAAATTATTTATAATTTTATAAATATTTTAAAATTATCTATGTTAATGTTTTTTTAAATATAGGTATAGGTAAAAATTTCCATGTGTAACGATAGATAACTTGAATTTGATCAAAGTATTACAATGCATAAAGGAAATAAGTTTTTATTGAAAATTTTGGTGGAATTCATGTTGTAGAAGTATTTCTCATCGTGTTATAATTTAATTATTAATGCATATGTGCTAAGGAGGCAAATCAACCATCAGTTATCATATCGTAATTCAACTATTAATCCTTATTTTAGTGTCAAATTCAAATTTATTTTTGACGATCTATGATTTAGGCTTCATTTGGCCCTGTGTTTACCAAAGGTGACAGTGCTTTTGTTGTAGATTTTTGGAAATGTATGGCTAGACATTTTTAAGTAATTCATGTCATCGCCAAAGTTAAAAAACACCGTTTTAGGACAAGCGTAAATTTTTAACCTTTCCATGGGCTTTTTATTAACAAACTTTAGGAGAATATTACCCATCTTTTTCTCCTTTAAATTATTTAAAACGTAGGAATTCTTTTTCTAACAAAATGAGATTTTGTTTGTCTAGTGTGTAGCTTAGATTTTATGATTTTTTTTACTATTCTTGAATATATATAAAATTTAATCTTAAATGTATATTAATATTAACAATCTTAAATATTTTTTTCTCCCAAGCTAATAATGTATATTGAAAAATTTTATTTTTAGTACTTATTTTAAATCTTAAAATTTTTATTTGCGTATTATATTAAACTTTCATGAAAAAAATCATGAAATATACTTATTTTATTATAAAATATGCATTAAGATTGTGATATTCAAAATATTTAAATAATATTGTTAAGGGTCTTTTACCTGAGAAAGAAATTTGATGTCAGTAGAAATACTTTAATTATTATGATTTCATTGAAATTTGTTGTAAAATAAAATTTATTTAAAAAGTATTAATTGTATATTAAATCAAAATTTATAAAATAATACTAAGATTTTAATTAATCACCTTGAAATAAATATTAAATAAATAATATTTTATATTTTCTTAAAATTATTTTTTAAAATTTGGTCATTTGCATAATTCTTTTAAAGATAACTAGTTATAAAGTTAAAATATAATTTTTCTTATCCCTTTTTGATTATTTGTATGATCAAATATTTTTATCATATTATAGTCAAATAAATATCTAGTATTAAAAGTACTTTTAAAAAAATACCTTGCTTAAAATATTTTTTACTAAAGTTCCACTGCAAGCTTACTTTTTCAGAAATAATTGAATTCCATTGGGGCCAAACGGAGCCTCACATCCATGGTTCCAATATGATACTCAAGTCCCAATGCACTAGCTTGTTTCATCGGTACACGTAGTCACACCGGACCCTTCAAAAATCCGCCAGTATTAATGGTCTACCTTGGCTATACTTAACCGACTATCTGGATTTAACTTAGTACGCTGCCCGATTGCCTGAACGCTAACTTTGCGTTTGAGTATCAAGTGTACAAAGAAGGCGGAGTATCTAAAGATGACATCCTATATAAATAATCACGGGTACTGCATCTTCAGCAGAGCAACGGAAGCTACAGAAGGCAAAGCGGGGCCCACATTCTCCCGAAGAAGATTGAGATTGGGGCATCTCTGAAGGGTTCTTTGCTAATCTCAGGGGATATACGCTTTTCCAGCTAGAGAAGCTGCTTGCGCCGCTCCCATTTGTTCTCATATTCAAAAGCGAAGAGGAGGCGGCAGCAGCAGCGGAGGGAGGGCGCTAGTCACGAAGACACTCGGAGAGAGCAAATTAGGAAGATGGCCCTCAAACTCGTCGATGTTACGTTCAAGGGTCTGCCTTTCTCCTCTTCTACCACAGCCGATCCTCCCAAGATTAGGTTTTTCAGCGTCAAGTGCTCCGTTTCTTTCTCCTCCTATGACACTTCTCCAGGTTTCTCCTCTCTCTCACGCTCACTCTCCTGTTTGTTTACATTCGCGACTCGTGTAGTTCGATCGAGACCGTTGACCAGAGCTTGGAGGGGATTGTTTCCTCAGAGATGAGCTGATTTCCGGTTTACCTCATTGACGGTTCCCGTGAGTGTGGAATTAGGCGTGCTGAAGTTGTCACGTCATTCCTAGATTGTTCTAAGTAAGAAAGCTTTAGTTACCTGAGCGTGGGTGATTCTTTTGCTTTGCTTGGTGGTGCATCCGTGCATGCATGCTCGTCAAGACTATCTGAGGGTGGTAGCATCTACCAACAGTCGTGTCGTTCACGATGTTCTTGATGTCCACTTGATGATTGTCAAAGTATAATTTTAGTGTTGTACATTCAATGGTTAATTATTGTGGCGAATCCTTGGGTGTGCTCTGTGAACTGTTTTGTCCATTGTTGGACTGTTGAGAATGGCTTATCATGCCCGCTATGCACGATGGACGAGCACCCATAGTTTGGAAATGGTGAAGAACAAATTTTAGGCCGGGTATTGGATTGTAGATGTTCTTCTATTTGTGTTATGTTTGTTAATATGAATAATTTGCAGGGCGCAACTAAATTATGTATTGGTTAGTCTCTATAATGTGGCATTTCACGAAATTTGGTGCAAGCAAATGCTTCCTTAGACATTACAGGGACTGTTGCTATCAGGATTAATCTGTAACTATTACCCCCATACTACTTTGTAATTGGAACAAGAAAAATGGGGTGAAAGTTAAAAGGCTGGACTTGGCTCGAGTACACATAGATACAGTGGTGAATGTCCATACGAAGTAGACACAATAAGCATAAAAATTTTCAGTTTACATTGCAAAATGTACTGATGTAATCCTCTTGCCATGCTCTAGGTTTGGGAGAAAGGCCATGGAAAACAGCAGATGCTAGACTTGTGCTTGAAGATGGTTCGATATGGAGGGCCAAGTCATTTGGAGCTTCAGGAACGCAAGTTGGGGAAGTGGTTTTCAACACATCTTTAACAGGGTAAGCGAAAGTTTTCTGTCTTGAAAAATGCACTTCATATATCATATTTTGATTTAACCAAACAAGCATGAGACCAAATGATCCAATAACACAATTTTCTACATGCCTCTAAAGCAGTAGAACAACCATATTTGTTCTGATTAGGCTTTGAATTGGGGGGTGAGCCTAATATTTCACTTTATTTCATCAAATGATAGTGTTGTTCTATTGAATTTTATCTTTATCCCAATCAGTACCATTTGTTTGTTGTCCTTTGAAGGTTGTCAAGAGCAATGTCGTCTTTGTGATTTGAAGGTCTTACTTGTGGATTCTTATTGTTAGACTAGGATATTTTCCCATAAAGTCCTTTTTTCATAAAGTCTTTCGTTAGAGAGTTTTGTTGACATTTAGCATTTAACTAGTACATCCATCACTCTTAGTTGCGACTCTTTCCTGTATAAGAGTTCATTAGAAGCGAAAATTCCCCCCCTATTAACCATTCTTCTCTTCTCATTCAAAACTGGTAACTTGTCTGAACATCTGCTATTTGATCTTAAATTGTCATGTTAGTGCACTCATAACAAATCTTTTGGGTGCATCTGTTCCCTTGGCCTGCTGGCACATACTTTGCTTTTCCTAGGTGTCGTTGCCTCAGAAACAGCATTAAATTGTTATTCTCTTTTGCTTTGGCGTACACCTTCTTCACACTAAGGACTTGGCTATTGTCTAAATGTCTTGCTTTTCATTTGATTGTACAGGAATGTAACCTATGAAATTGTAATTGTAGGTATCAAGAAATTTTAACAGATCCAAGTTATGCGGGTCAGTTTGTCTTGATGACGAATCCTCACATTGGCAATACTGGTATTAACTATGGTATGAAGTGTTTATCAACTAAGCTTTTAAAACTCTCCCTGGCAGTCTTCTGACACTGAAAAGAAACTAATGTTTTTGCCTTCTCTAACAGCTGATGAAGAATCACACCAGTGCTTCCTAGCTGGATTAGTAATCAGAAGTTTAAGTATATGGTATGCTACCTTATTATGCTGATTCATTTAGAGAAGAAGGCATTCTTCTATTATTGATCTAAACTTAACTGGTACTACTTATTGACTCCTTTCTTCAGTACATCAAACTGGCGGTGTGAAGAACCACTAGATGATTACTTGGCAAAAAGAAACATCATGGGCATATGTAAGTGGTATTGAATTTCTGTGAATCTATCTGCCCTGACAATGTGTTTGGTGGGGCCAATTTGTCCTTGATGATGCTCACAAGGATTATGCAATTTTCAGGTTATGTTCTTCCGTGTTTCCTTTTACATTCCTTTCTCACAGCAATGGTCTATTTGTCTGTTTTGTGTTATGGAACAGATGATGTGGATACTCGTGCAATCACACGAAGATTAAGACAAGATGGAAGCCTTATAGGTGTGTTGAGCACAGAAGAAACCAAGTCGGATGAAGAACTGTTGGAAATGTCACGTACTTGGGATATTGTAGGTAAGATTTTCTTGGAAGGATAGCAATGCCTGGTTTTGAGACCTGGACCAAAACACCAGCGCATTGGGAACATGATCACATTCCCATTTTACCATCCATCATCTGGCTCAACAAGTGAGAAAGAGTAGAGTGATGCAAGTGCATCTGGGAAAATTCTATGGGAAAGCTGTAAGCTCTGAAGCCCATACTAATGAATGGAATAATGGGAAATCTGCTGATGCACTATTTCACCAGACCATAAACAACCGGAAAAAGAATATTGCTTGGTGAATTCAATGAATTCAGCTGCTGCTATTTGTTCCTGTAGGATTTCTGAACTGCAGTGTTCTAGCTTTGCATCCTTGTGGTACAATTCAGCATTGTACTTGTTATTCATACTGTGGATATGTATTTGTGTGTGTGTGTAAGTTAAATTCCTAGTTGCATTTCTTGGGGGAATATTTATATGTTGATGCTTCTATGTAGGTATTGATCTTATAAGTGGTGTGTCTTGCAATGCTCCATATGAATGGGTAGATAAAACTAATTCAGCATGGGAGTTCAGTGAAACTAGGCCTCAAGAGGCGAAATTCCATGTAAGTAGGGCTGAACGTGGCTGCTTTGAACAGATTCTTGATAATATATATATATATATATATATATATATAACACAAAAATCTGGCAGTAATTTTAACTTTTTCATTTTTTTTCTTTCTAAGATCTTTTTTTGTTTATTTAGGTTGTAGCATACGATTTTGGGACAAAGCATAATATTCTGAGGCGTTTGGCATCATATGGCTGCAAAATTACAGTTGTCCCATCGACGTGGCCTGCTTTGGAGACACTAAAGATGAAACCAGATGGAGTGCTTTTTAGCAATGGTCCAGGGGACCCTTCTGCTGTTCCATATGCCGTGGAAACGGCGAAGGAAATAATTGGGAAGGTTCCTGTTTTTGGAATTTGTATGGGCCACCAACTACTTGGACAGGCATTGGGTGGAAAAACTTTTAAAATGAAGTTTGGTCATCATGGTGGAAACCATCCAGTACGCAATCTTGGCAACGGCATCATTGATATCAGTGCTCAGGTGCTTACCATACTTGTTATGCCTGAATCAGCCAATTTGTATTTATCTCATATCAATGACAGTGGATCGTGTCTGTCAATCTGTTTATCTCATTTCCAATGCCAGGAGGGGCTTTATTTTTATTATTTTTTTCTTTTCTGATTATTCATTTTTCCTTTTATCTTTATCTAAATCTCTGTCTGCCACATCATTCTGGCAGAATCACAACTATGCAGTTGATCCTGCATCTCTTCCAGCTGGCGTAGAAGTAACACACATCAATCTGAATGATGGAAGCTGTGCTGGTCTTGCCTTCCCAGCACTTGATATCATGTCTCTCCAATACCACCCAGAGGCATCTCCAGGACCTCATGATTCAGATTCAGGTAACATTGTCCTTTACTAGGCAATGATTTAGATATGATAAGTGATTTGCTAGTGTGTGAATACATTAAAGAATGCCTCCAATATAAAAAACATTTTCCTTTATTCTTGCCTCTGAGCCTTGGAGTTTGAAAGTGAATAAGCATGGGTTGTGAAATTTTTAGTAGTTAGGCCATGACCACACTTAACATGTGCACAGCGGAACATTCCTTTCCATGATTCTTCCTAACACTGATTATGTTTCTTGTTCTAGCCTTTAGGGAATTCATGCAGATGATGGAGCGAAGGAAGCTAAGTGAAAGGGCTATTGCGATGCATTGAGTCTGCTCCTGGAAATGAACTTGGAGCATTTTGAGAAGATGCTGCCCCATGTCGTATTCTGCCAAGCATTTGGAACAGAATCTTGTTATGATAGCAACCACTACAAAAGCCAATTTTTCTTTGTCCTCCTATTTTCTGTTTCCTCATTCTGTCACGTCTTTATCTTCATTAAGCAATTTGATGTCTTTCTATCAAGATCTGTTTTGTGGCATGAGTGGTGTGTCAAATATCTGCCACTTCATCCATGAATTAGACCTTGAGTCTTTATGTTTCTTTATGTTCTCCTGTAATGCGGCTGTTAATTCATTGGCTTTTGGCCCTGTCATTAGGACATGTTTCAATGCATGTTAGATGTTGCGCAAAGATTTGTGCTGCCTGGCACTGCATCCTTGGTGGCATAGGTTCGAGCCACAGAACGACCTTTTGAAAAAATAGAGATATGGCTGTATGTCTTTACCTTCTCCAGTCCAGACTGCATTGGCTGGATCCTCATGCCTCGGGTAATGCCTCGCTGCACTAAGAACACATAGAGGGAGGCTTCTTGGCTGGTACAATGCCGCATGCAGTGCTGTTGAGCACTGGGTTCAACATGGAATCCGTGCACCAACTGGGTCTGGCTTGTAGTTTATCTCACCCATTAACCATTACACAGCCTGCTTCCTTCATGCGGCTTACAGGGTGGGAAGGGTGCACTCAAGATTATTTTAGCTTGCACAGTTGTTTCTAGCTGTGTCCCATGAGTCAAATGCATCCACTGGATCATTTCTGCCAGCGCATGCGCTTTCGTGGGATCTATCTGGTAGGTGGCTTAAGTCTTGTATGATGGTGTGTAGTGAGTGTGCCTGTGCTACTTGGGAAAGGTTAGTGTCAAGGTCCATGGGCAAAGGTTTTCCAGACGCTGGAAAAGATTGTTAAGAAAGAAAACACCATATGATTAAGCTTATCTTTTTCATTGTTCTATTTCGTTTTTTCATATTTCCTCGCAAACATCATTTCCCACTTTTGCTGACTTGGTGTACTGATGTCTCACATTTCCGTAAGCCAGTCCTAAGTCGGTCCCAAGTCCTAACCAGTAAGCAGACTGGCTTCAGACAACGGACATTATTTTATTCTGGCAGGTTTTGATAAGCAAAACTAGGATAACGGCGTCGACTCGGTTATAGCACAAATATCAGTGATCTTAGTATCTGACAATGGAATGTGTGTCTATATGATTTTTAAGCTAGCTTAGTGCATCCAGCAATGCCATTATTAACTTATTGTTGGTCAGTGGCGGAGACAGGACGGAGGGAATTCTATATAAAATTTAAAAATTACTATTACTTAACAAGCATGCTTTTTAATTTATTTAAATTTGAGGGGGAAAATTGCCCGCCCTCGCATAAACGTGGCTCCGCCACTGTTGTTGGTTTGATTATTCTCTCTTCCTAGCCCCTTCGTGGTAATTTTCGCAGGCTTCCCGCCTTCTTTTCAAATCCCAGCCCTCTTTTTAAATCCGAATGAGAGAGAGAGAGAGAGAGAGAGAGAGAGAGAGAGAGAGAGAGAGAGAGAGAGATGGAAACTGGAGGAGTCGTTGGATCGGACTTTGAAGATCCGATCTATGAAGAAGAGCTCGATGCCGCATTCTCCCTCGCAGAATCCATTGCCTTCTCTCGCAAGCGCCGAAAATCTTGTATCACTGAGGAAGACGGTTGCCGTCTCTCCAGTCGCCGACGTTTGCCGGAGTGGGAAGTGAATGGATCGGCATCGAGCAATCGAGCCATCCGGCGTCGGAATTCCTTCCCTGCAGACAGCGGCCGTCTTTGCTTGGCATCGGATGATCAGAAAACTTCGGTCGGAGTCCGAAGGGAGGGATGTTCGGCTATTCTTCCATCTCCTTGCCGATGTAAGTTTCTCAGATCTGACCTCAGGCGTAGGTAGGGTATCTGCTATTTCCTTCATCTTCCAGTAATTTAAACGGTAACTCCAAAAAGACCTTGTTTGGTCTCTTCATGAACACCTCATTATCTAACGGATGAAATTTGATCTTGTCTCCTGTAATCTTTCTCATGGGAGAAATAGTTACATCTAGGCAGCTTAGCCTGAATTCTTTTAGTCTATGGTCTTAGGATGCAATTATACGCCATTAAACAAAGGAGCATCATTATACATTGTAATGTTGTGATCATTGCCTATGAAAGTTCGTAACTTGAGAGAAGCTTTTCCTGATTACATGGCTCGGTGGGTGACATTTCTGTAGTTATTTTCTGTCACATTTCAATGAAATTTAAACCCTTTAACTTTACAGCTTCCAAGTTGAAATAACAATATGGACCAAAAGTTAATCTTGCATTTGTAATCTAGCATTCTGTAACAATGGGTTTATGCTTCTCACTAGTCATTATGCCAACAGATATAAGATGCAAAACATCATATGCTCCCCCCTATTCTGATTATGACCCTAAGTTGAACTAATCCTAGAGTCTGAAATGCCTGCTACTGAACATTTGGACTATGCATCTTCTGCTGATAGTTAAAAATAACCAGTGGCGAATGATGGTTTATATCCTTTCTGCTTTCAATAAAATTGTCTCATCCTAAATATCATCTCTTTTGCAGTTAATCCAAAGGCAAAATATCCTGCAATGCAATTTGTGGGTCAGGTAGTATACTGTAGGACATTTGCTGATGTAGAGAGAGCTGCAGTGGGGCTTCTGGAGTCAATAGAATCAAAGAAACGAAACATGGAACAAATTTATCTCGGCCTTGACATAGAATGGAGACCTACATTCAAGCGAGGTTGTTTTGATAAGCTGAAATTTAAGGTTTTAATCCTCTTATTAATATTCTTTTTGCTTGGTTGTCTTTTTTATTTGCTAAGTGCATACATTTTTTATCTTTAATTTTGAAGGATTCTGTTGCATTGCTTCATATGACTGGACTTAAGCAATGTAGTGTGTTTGTTAGATGTTTGATGCCAGCATATAAACAGGCGGTAGCTTGCCAATGAAATCCACCCATATCCATCTTCATTTTTTAATTTCCATTATTTGAAATGATCCTTCAATGGCAACTGCTAGTTGATCTTGGCTCATTTTGATGTGTGAATTTGTATGCATACGAATCATTAGGTATATCATGCCTCAGCTTGACTAAGTGTTATTGATTGAATACTCATGTGATTGAAACTACGAGAGACAAAAGAAATGGAAATTCCACCCTAGTTGTTTATGAGTTATCTGATCCAAACATGCAGGGTACATGTCTCATATGAATGAGTTTGATTTCGTACCTTCCTCTGTTTTAAGCTTTCAGTTGGCTTTCTCTCATTGTCTCTCTTCTTGATGGCTGTGCAAGTTGTGGATGGGAATAATTTTTCAGGTGCATGTGTAAATATGATGTGATGCCTTCAATGGTCAAGTCAGACTTCATTCTTACATGAAGACTGATCTGTGACAAACCATTTTCAAGGCACTTTTTTTCCCTACCTCTTGACCAACCATTTCTCTTAAAACGTATTCCCATTCACCAATGGCACATACCAGATGTGAATAAATCTAATTGTTTCAAAGGCATACCTTGTTTTCCTAGATGTCACCAGATTTCCCCTACGTTCAAGACCTGCATTTTTCCTTTTCTCTCAAAGGAAAAATCTATTTGATATATATCTTGCAACCAAACAGGCCTAGGCTTTCATTTTCTTTAGGTTTTTTCACTGCAAGGGCATCTGTGATGGTTGTATCCATTAATGCCATCAGACATCCAGGTTATATATGCAAACAGGCCTATGCTTTCCGCTGCATGCATGCCTTCATGCAAATGCTAATGCATGTGATATACATATCTAGTTTACCTACATGCATCTAGCACATGGATAATTTCCTGGGATATGAAGGAAACAAAAACATTTCTGCTAACAATGACAATGATGGTCCTGAAAAACTTTGAAATGTACATACTTCTGCTGGCTGAAAACCTAGGTGTTATGTCAGGATTGCTTTTGCATAAATAGGTGTTTAGAACTGATCACATGTACAGATGAACCAAATACATCCAAATTACTGGATTGAAACTGGAGAAATAAAATTTGCAGGAGAAGCATCAAGAAAGGCTGCAGTTTTGCAGATATGCATGGGCAACGATTGCTGTTATGTGATGCATATCATTCACTCTGGAATTTCCCCCACTCTGCAATTTCTTTTGGAGGATGCCACATCCACCAAGGTATTTTAAATCACAACCAA